>QLTV01003313.1:1851-20154 GCA_003457575.1 Thermophis baileyi | reverse complement strand
GGCCTTGCGGGGAGCAGGTGCCGCAGCGATGGGGAGCCTGGCTGCCCCCCCCCCCGGCCGCAATTGGCTCTCCCCTTGCTTTTCCCTGCGAGGCAGCGCCGCAGCGCCAATCTCCGGCCGGGAGGCGAGCCCGGCAGTCGGGCGCGCCGGCCACAGGGGGTCCATCTGCGGGCGCCAGGCGGCTGTGGCCCTCGAGCGGCTCCTGGACTACAACTCCCGGCATCCCTCCGGATGGAGCGGTCCTCGGCCTGGGAGAGCGGAGTTCTGCGGAGCCTCACCTGGAGCCCAGATGCCTCTCCGGGTTGCAGCAAACTCAGGGCCGTGAATGGCGGCGGATCTGCTAATAGCAGCCAAAAGGCAGGCGGGGCCGGATCCCTCCCTGGCCGTGAATGACCGACAGCTTGAACGGAGCTGGGAGAATGGCAAAGGAAGGCCTCCTTCTGCCCCTGGGAGGACCCTCTCGGCCTTCTAGGTTTTTTGGGAGCCGAGAGAGCGGGAGGCCGGCCCTCCCTCCCTCCTCCATGCGACACCCGTCTTGGGACCGTCTTGGGACCGGCTGCCATGGGCCAGGCGAGGCTGCAGCTGAGAGGGCACCCCGGGGGCAAGGGGAGGCCTGGGGGTCAGCAGAGAGATATTTGAATTATAGTTGACAGAAAGCTGAATAAGATCCATTAGTCTGACAGGGCTGTGAAAAACGGCTGCGGATTCAGGATGCCTAGGTATTGTTTCCAAATGAGAAAAGGTCCACTCCGTTTGATTGGCTTAGGATCTGTCCTGAGGACCGGAATCTCAAAAGCATTCAGGGAAGCAGGAACACTTTTGGAGAAGAGCATCGGAGACGACCGGAGGCCTGGAATAGGGGAATCCCTGAAGGGAGAGTCTTCTTTAGCCTTGAGAAGGTGGGGGGGGGGGAGGCTATGACAGCCCTCTTCAAACACCTGAAAAGGTGTTGGGCAAGAGAAAATTAAGGGGGGGAAATGGGTCAAAATCTTTTAGTGGGAGCTCATAATGTATTTGAGCAATAGGTTCCACAAAGAAGCCGTTTGTCCTCTGAAGCAGGGCGGAGGGGGGCATTTTCAGCCAAGCGTGTTGATTTATTGGATGTACACATCCGCCTGGACTCTTGCATGGACCAGAGCGGGTCACTCTGGACAGGAGAAGAGTGCTGGAGATCTTTGCTCCTAGGAATCTTGGACCATCCTTGGCCACGAGAGGAAGCGTCTTCACGTGCTCTGCCTGGCTTGTTCCTACTTGACCGACTGCGGGTTCAAGGTGCCTCTGTTTAAGGGAGCTTCTCTTTCTCGTGTTGCTTTGATGGGAGAAGGTGCCATGATTGGATCTGCAACTGGCGCACGGGGCACAGGAGCCACGATGCCTCCACTCAACGGACAAAAAGGCGAGCAGAGAGCTGAGGAGAGCATACCCAGCGGAGAGTAAAGCCTCAGGATCTCATCCCAGCAGGCAGCACTCCCTCTGCAGTTCCCTGCTGCCTGTTCCAGATCAGTGTTACAGTGCAGACAATTGCAGAAACCTAACACCGGCCCCCGGCCCCAATACCAGTCAGGTTAATGGATACAAGATCCAGGGGGATGGGGAAATACTCAAAAGTTGTCAGTTTGGGAAACGGACAAGTGAAAGAAGCGACAAAAGACGAGAGCTTGGCAACTTGAGGATCTCCCTGCCACAAGAAAGGCAAAGGCAATAGCAATAGCAGTTAGACTTATATACCGCTTCATAGTGCTTTACAGCCCTCTCTAAGCGGTTTACAGCATATTGCCCCCAACAATCTGGGTCCTCGTTTTACCCACCTCAGAAGGATGGAAGGCTGAGCCAACCTTGAGCCGGTGAGATTTGAACTGCCGAACTGCAGCTAGCATAGCCTGCAGTGCTGCACTCTAACCACTGAGCCACCTCGGCTCTTAAGGCAGGTCTCCCAGAGGGGAGACAGGGCAGATGTCCGACATTACGAGGCCAGAGAACTGGCCGATGGATAGAAATGGCGAGGACTCTGATGAAACCATCCCTGCTGCTGTTGTAGAAATGCCAGTGGCAGCCAGAGGCATGGAAGTTGAAGATCTGGACACAAAGACCTTGGAAGAATTAGAGGAAGATATTGCCGTGGTTTGTTTTATTGATTCATTCATTTATTTAACAGAATAACAGAATAATAGAGTTGGAAGGGACCTTGGAGGCCGCCTAGTCCAACCCCCTGCTCAGGCAGAAACCCTATACCATTTCAGACAAACGGTTGTCCAATCTCTTCTTAAGAAGTTCCCATGTTGGAGCACCCACAACTTCTGGAGGCAAGTCATTCCACTGATTGATTATTCTGTCAGGAAATTCCTCCTTAGTTCTAGGCTCCTTCTTTCCTTGATTAGTTTCAGATGCTTTGGAGAAGAGGTTGGCCCCCTCTTCTTTGGGGCAACCCCTGAGGTATTGGAAGACTGCTCTCATGTCACCCCTGGTCCTTCTTTTCATTAAACCAGACATACCCAATTCCTGCAATCGTTCTTCGAATGTTTCAGCCTCCAGTCCCCTAATCATCTTCGTTGCTCTTCTCTGCACTCTTTCTAGAGTCTCAACCTCTTTTTTAAAATTGTGGTGACCAAATTAATCCATTCATTTAGCTGCTCATCTTAATGACAACTCTGGGCAGGAGACCAATTATTTTATTATACAAATAAAAACAGATGCATATGAAAAAATTAAAAGCAGCTAAGAAAATCCACAGTCACCCACCTAGCAAGGAGGCAGGTCCCTTCACCCAACCCACTTGGGGCTGGAAGCTGAGCACATACTGATATGCTGTCCTTATTGTGAGGATGACCAAAAGAGCAAAGAGATTGGAGAGCTTCTGAACAAAGAAATCCAGGTGAAAAGCCTTTTGGGATCTTGGAGACTGAAAGAGATGAAGAAAGAAGTTAGCTCCTCAACTGAAACAGACATTTAGGGTAGAGTGCCCGGTGGCTCATCCAGTCTCCATCCTTGTGGAGGCCAAATTTCCAAAGTTGAACAGCGAAGCTGGGAACAGGAAATAGAGAACCAGAGTTGGGGAGCTCCTGGAGGTAGGTGTCACCAGAGACCAGACCAGAGATGGTCACAACCAGGAGAACCGAATGAGAAAAACAAGTGCCAGCCCAACAAAGATTGGACTGTAGCCAAGAGGCTAGGCAGAGCCTTAACTCCCGGAGGGTGAATTGAGTTAAAGTTGAATCTGTCAGCCAGCGGCTACCTGAACCATCCGGCCACCTGGACTCGGACCGAGCTGAGGATGCTCTACAAGTGGACATCAGTGCAGCAATCAGCAGGAAACCATGGCTGAATAAGTTTTGTCTGGCCAGTTGTGAAGCCAGAGGGATTTACAAATCACTACAAGGCCAGCCAGAAAGAACGCTTCTGCCTTTTAATAAAAGTTGGAAAAGGGGCTGCCAGCCTCTTCCTGATTTTTGGCTACCGTCTTTGGAGTGACTGAACTCAAGCCTGTACTCATTTTAGGAGAGACAAAGGTGGTATTCAGTTCTCACAGAAAGAATGGATTAATTACTGTGAAGAGAGGAGCGCACTGGCGCCAAGCAGCCTCAGTTCTGGATTTACAAAAGCAAGACGCGTCGGCTTGCAGGACTGGCTCCCAAAAGCCGTTGGCGGCCGATGCTCTGACCCCGAGATCAGCTCCAGGTGCCTTGAGAGAAGATGATGGTCAAGAGGACGAGGACACGTGTGGGGGGGGCGGGGGGATTGGCCTCTTCTCCTCCACTTCAGCCACTAAGGTCACTGCTGGGAGATAAATCAAGGGAAGCACCTGCCTCCATCCATCCGTGTGTCTTGCCTTTCAGCTGGTCAATTGTTACATATCTGAAGGACTCCGTTTGTGTAAGGGCCAAGGGCACTTCCATTTATCTGTCTCCTGCTTGGTCCCCTCTCCCCGGCTTGCCTCCCTTCCTCTAGTAGCCTAGTTAGAAGTGAAATTTTTCTAGTCTACATATTTCTTAATGAATGGAACTTTTCCTCAAATACAGTATAAGGAACATCTGCTAGCATTCACTGAATCGCAGGCTAAGTCTCCAAGATAACTATTTTTGAGCATTTTTATTCTCTTTAAAGTGACTTTCTGCTGCATAATTATCAGCATTATTTTAGCCCAGGAGAACATCCTCTTTCCAGGCTCCTGCTGGGTCTAAATCCACAACATTTGCAGCCAAGGAGTGCGGCAATCCGATTAAGGCCTGGATGGGTAGGAGAGAGACAGCTCAAAGCATCAGCCAGGCTGCCCTTAAGGATCCGGCTTGGATAGGAAGGCAACTTACCGGGTGTGTGAGCAAGTTCACAAGCAAACAACCCGATACCTGAACCATCATAAAAATAGGGGACAAGTAGACCCTGTCCCTCTTCCCCAAAAGAGAGGGATTTCTGGCCCATCGTATCACAAGAGTAGATGAGAAAGGAGCACAAAGCTTGAATCTGGATTTTATTAAGTTGGGTTTGATACGTAGCCACTGCTGGAATTCTTTCCTAGTCATTTCAGTAATGTTGGTTTTTGCACTTTTCTTATTCCATGTAAAATTCCTTACTTTACACACCCTGTAGGAAATGAAAACTATCATTGATCTTAATTTCATTAAGGTAATTATCTGATGATAATTAGAGTGATGTGGTGGCCCAGAGGGGAAGACGCTCGCCTCCCACTCGGGGGTTTGAGAGTTCAATCCTAGGCAGCAACAGATGTTTCTCTATCAGGGCATAAAGAAAAAATATCTGTTGCGAACTCTACGTAGGCATCAGGGAGGGCATCCGGCCGGTAAACGTTCGGCTCCATTCCGTTGCCCCGACCCCACCCCAATAAAAAGGGATTACAGGGACATGAAAAAATAAATTATCTGATAAATATTATTGAGTTAAAGAAAGTACTGTGGGAAATGAACTTTGTGCAAAGTCCTCTCAACCCCATCTCTGAACATTTCAGAAATGGTCTCTCTCCATTGTTTTCATGGATCTTTTTATGATTTACTTGAGGAGTCTCCCAGGTGTTGAGGTCAGTGAGTGGTCTATACTTCCTAAATTCTCCTCTCTCTCTTTCTCTCTCTCTCTCTTTTTTTTTTTTTTTGCCCTATTTTCAAGCAGAAACCATTATTCCCCTTCCCTTGTTGGTTCTTGCTGGCTGGGGAATTCTGGGAGTTGAAGTCCACAGGTTGGAGACCCCTGTTCTAAGGCGAGCAGAGTTGGGTCATTTCTGCAGAAGGGCGAAAGCAGGCATGGAAGCCACCACCTCTTCAACCCTTTGATAAAGGCTCTTTCCCTTTCCGGCAGCTTCCCAGCGACAGGCTGTGCCCAGCCATCTGGAGACACCCTCTGGAGCCGCCATCCTTTGCCACAACTGTGGGAGTCCGTGCAAAGGAGAAGTGCTCAGAGTGCAGAAGAAGTATTTTCATATTAAGTGTTTCGTTTGCAAAGGTACGAGCGATAACCTATGTAGTGGGGAAACGAAATGAACGCTGAGCTTTTTTGCCATTTTGCCATGGTGTGGCCAGATGTTGCTCCCTAAAATTGGCACTTCTGCACGTTTTGCAAAAATTTGCAACTAGGAAAAGAGGACAGTTAAATTAGGGTGGGTCATCAAAATTAATTGGCACAGTCACACCCCACACTAATTTAAGTGTCCTATTTTCCCTTGGGCAAATTATATTTCCCCCAATTAAGTTTCAGCTCTGGGGTGTAGTACAAGGCTAAACCTCTGTTCAGAAATAAGGATCAATATAGCGTAATACCTGGAGGCCCATTGCTGGCCAGCGTGTGGGGTGGGGTGGGGTCTTGCATGGGTCAAAAAAGTCCAGAGGTTGGCTGTGACTCTGTGATTCCTGCATGCATCACCTGTAAAAAGGGGGACAGGGCTCCAGACAAGGGGGTTCAGCTGCTATCTTGACTTTTTTGCGTGCCCCTCCCCCATCCTTTCCCCTAGAAACAGCATCTCCCCATTTCCTCTTTTGGGCCCTCCCAAAAGTCTGGGACACCCAAGGATGATATCCCGGGACAGATCTTTTTCACCTGGGTGGGGCTAATTGGCCCCCCGTGAGGGGAAGAGTAACCCTCTCTTTGCGACCTTTGTACTGAAGTTGGCTCTTAGATGGGAAGCCTAGGTAGGGAGGAAGGCAGGCCCAGCCAGGGCCTCCAGGGAAGGAAGAATCGGGTCAGAAAGGAAAGCGGATTCTGTGGGCCCGTCAGAAGATGAGTGACGTGTTCAGGGATTGTGGCCAAGTGTGGACAGTGCAGGGTTCAGAGTTAACTTCACAGTAAACACGAGGCCATCGCTTGGGGGGGGGCTCAGTTGGCCCAGAGCAGATCCCTCCCTCGGCAAGTCTATAAATAGGGTCCTTCCAGAGAACTGAATGTCATCCTGGAGAGCCGGCAGAGGAATCGGCCGCAGGGCGAGAGGGACGCTCCCTCCCGGGGTTGGCTGGGAACGGTTGCTTGATGATGAAAGCCGGCATAAGCGTGACCGGCTTCTCTCGGCTGTCCCAGTGCCAGCCCGGAGGGGCACCGCAGAGACGCCACATCCAAAGCGGCAGCTGTGCCTTGGTAGAGGCTGGGCTGCAAAGCCCTGGTGCCTCTTACGGGCTCCAGCTCGGTATGAATGCCTGGGGTGGGGGCCCTTTAGAGCAGAAGAGCTTATCACGGGGGGGGCCCCCTGGTGGAAATGCAATGCAGGCCATTGGCTTCAGCTCGGATGCAGGCGCCTTAAGGAGAGGATCGGCGGCCCTTTTGCAGAGCAGGCCAGACCTCCATTCATAACAATTAATGCAGCTCTTCAAACAGCCCAACTTTGTGCCTCGGGACTCATTACCGGTTGGTCCCTTAGACGTCTGGCACGGGGGGGAACCTTCAGTGGGGAGAAGCGCTTGTGCGTTGGTGGCCCCATGACTTCCAGCCTCAGCTGAGCACCTAGGAGGCCACAGGCGAGATCTCTTCCACCTGGAGGTGGCCGAAGTCCTTGAGGGTCCCTGGGTCAGTTGGAGCATCCCATCCTTGCTTTCCCTGAAGCTTTCCCTGACCCTGGTCCTCAGGCAAGAGGCTGTCTTGAGGCTAACGCAAGCCGAGGACCCCAGCAAGGCTGGGCAATGGTCTCTGTGGGGTGGCGCCAATGATGAAAGCAGCACTGTGCTGTCCCAATGCAAACCCCGCCCCTTTTGTGCACACACTGTGGTGTCGCATGCAGAGTTTGTGTTGCGACAGCCCAAGGCTGCTTCTGTTGCTCTGAGGAAAGCATCAGGCCCTGTGAAGGTCTCAGCTGCTCAGCTGGCTCCCAGCACAGCTGGGAGTGGAGATTGCGATTTATTTATTTATGTAGCGTATGGCATAACATACATGGACTTACAAGGTATATTAACATTTTGCCTACATTAAAATCAAAGTGAAATATGAATGTTTAAAAAGATCCACGTTCAGATACCAATGTCTAGGCCAGTGATGGTTAACCTTTTTGGCACCGAGTGCCAAAACTGGAGTGCATGTGTGTGTGTGTGTGCGCGCCAGAGCGCCGGAACCCGAAAGAGAGCAGCTGGCCAGTGCGCATGCGCGCGACGGAACCCGGAAGAGCAGCTTGCGACAGTGCCCACGTGCCCACAGAGAGGGCTCTGCGTGCCACCTCTGGCACGAGTGCCATAGGTTCGCCATCACGGGTCTAGGCCATCTAACTTGCAACATAACAGAATATAGAGTTGGAAGGGATCTTGGAGGTCTTCTAGTCCGTCCAGTGCTAGAGAAGGACACAGGTAGGCTCTTCACCTGACTGAACGCTGCTAGCAGCCGGTCCTGGCCATCTGAAGACCCCCAAGCCAATGGGGGGAGAATGGGGGAAGCGACCATTCCCAGCCCTTCCAGCAACCTCCTCCCACCTCCTGTGGTTTGGTTCCCAGATTGTCCTGCAGAAGGAGGAGGAAACGGTCAGAGATTTAGCCTGTTCCTCCATAGCTCACACCACAGCATGGCGTTGGGCCTCAGAGACGGAGGCCGCCTGCTTAAACCCCCTCGGTCTGTTTTGATTGCAGCGTGCGGCTGCGACTTGGCCCAAGGGGGCTTCTTTGTCAGGCAAGGGGATTACGTCTGCACGTCGGACTACCAGCGGCTCTACGGCACTCGGTGCTTCAGCTGTGACGAGTTTATTGAGGGCGAGGTGGTCTCTGCCTTGGGGAAGACCTACCACCCAAACTGCTTTGTGTGTGTGCTCTGCAGGTAAGTTCTTGGGTGGCATCTTTCTTCTGAAGACGAGGGAAAACGGAGAGCCATGGGCAACTCCAAAAGAGATCCGGTTCCCTCCGTTTTCCCCTGGGGCTGCTCCGGACAGCTGACTTGGGGCTCCATCCAAGAACCGGCTTTCCTTCAGTTAAGATTCTCTGCTGGTGGGAAACCTGAAAGCCAGAAACCTCCATCCAGCGGCTCAACTCAGCTCCCAAGTGCTGTGAGCCTCAGCGGCCCCTCCCAGGGCCCCCCCCCATTTGTTTGTCCCTGTAACCCCAGAGGGCCCCCCCCCCACTAGAACCCCGCGGCCCCTCCCCGGGCCCCCCCCAATTTGTTTGTCCCTGTAACCCCAGAGGGCCCCCCCCCCACTAGAAGGGAAAGAGTCGGTCCAGAAGCCTCCGGCCTCTTTGTCAAACTTTCAACAACCAGAGTGTGATGAATCCCATTCAATGGCCAGGAGAAAAAGGGGTGAGGATGCAGGGTGGTTTATTAAGTGAAATCATGAAGTCTCTCCGAATTGCTTGACCTTCTTTCTCCCAGATTGCAAAACTGAAGCTCTCACAGATCTTTGGCTGAACCCTTTTTCTGCTCTTGTTTGTCAGCTTTTGAGATGCTCCCTTTTTTCACCTCTCTCCTCTGAAAAATTGTCCACTCGGCTGCAGCCTTTCAGAACAGATCAGAATTCCCCAAATCTCAGAGCAGGAGGAGCTTCCAGAGATTCTCCATCCCTGCTTTGGGTAACACGGGGAAGAGTTCTGGAGAAAGTCTGTGCTAAGCAAGAGACGTTCAACCAGTTTTTTAGATTCTTCGAGAACGACCATTTATAGCTTTCTCATGCCAGCTGATGTGGGTGTGTAAAATATACACCTTCAGAAAGTTGAACCTCAGCCCTTCAGTGTGTCTGTGCAAAGACGGTTAAATGTTGGTCTGATCTCAAGGGCAGCCACAAGCAGGAATCATTTGGGTGATCAAGAAAGGGGGTGGAGGAATGTTTGGGGAGGAAAATGATCCCTTCTGCAGAGGATTTCCCTGGGGTGGGGTGGGGGAAAGGCTGGAGGGAGAAGCTCCTGAAGAGGAGTGGGGCGGGGGCGAGAAAGAGTGCCGGGAGGCCCATTTAGTGATGCCGCTTCTGCGTCCTCCTGCAGGCAGCCGTTTCCTCCCGGGGACCGGGTGACTTTCAATGGCAAGGAGTGCGTCTGCCAGAAATGTTCTCTGCCCCCGGCCGGTGCCAGTTTTCCAGTCCTCCGGAGTAAGTCACGGCTTTCGAGATCTATTGCGAAGCGGCTATTTTTAGCAGCCGAAGGAAAATATCCTCCCTGAACGTTTGCCTCGTCCGCAGCATCCACTTGGGTGTTAAGTAAACAGAGTAACTGTTCAACATTTGGGTGGCCGCCTGCAATGCGCAGGACGTGGTGCTGCCGATGGAGGCAGCCCATGGCAGCCAGATTCCTCACCAGATAACTCGGTTTAGGTTAAAATAGGCTGGGATCCTGATTGTTTCCCAGAGGCTTCTGGGCCCAGTTCAGAGTGAGGATCGCTGCTCAGTGGTGCAGCCCCGGGACTCCCACTTTGCTCTGCCTGGCTTCATCTGCAGGACGTGGACCTCCCCTCGAGAGGTCCACGAGACGTGGGGCAGGCCACAGCCCTCTCCTCCCCCCCACCCCCGTTGTTTAGTTGGCCCCTGCCCTCTTCTGTGTTGCTTCAGCAGCTGTTTGGCCACGAGGGCAGATTCAGTCACATCTCACCACAGGGATTTTTGACAATGCACACTTTCCCTGTCCCTTTTTGTTTTGAAATGGCTTAGCCAAACCCTGAGCAGAGCCCTGGTTGACTAGAGTCAGCTTTATGATCTTTCGTTTAATGATGATTCAAAGTTATAATGGCCCCGGGGGGGGGGAGGGGGGAAGTGATTTACGTCCCGTCTCCAAGGCTACGACTGGTTGCAGCTTCCATGCAGTCACGTGATCGTGATTGGCAACCTTCCCGGCAAGTTCCCAACAAGCAACGTCAATTGGGAAAGCTGGATTTGCTTAATGACCATGTGACTCACTTAACGGCCACATGATTAGTGTAACGACAGTGGTGATTCACTTCACCGCCATGGTAAAAGGTTGAAAACTCGGGTAGAGTCATGCGATGGCTCGCTTCATGACTGCATTGCTACGTGACTGAAATTCCAGTCCCAGCTGTGCTCGTAAGTCGAAGACTACCTGTAGATTTTATAAACGGGCTCTGAATTGTCCAGCTGTGGGCTGCCCTGGCCGGTCTTGGCCGACCCCCAAAGGCCAGACGGGAGGCGCAGGTGCAGCTTCCGAGGGTTTGACTTTTTCTTTGCAGATTGCGGGAACTGTGGCTCCGAAATTAAGAATGGCCAGTCTTTGGTGGCGTTGGACAAGCATTGGCACCTGACCTGCTTTAAGTGCAAGATTTGTGGAAAACTTCTCACTGGGGAATATATCAGCAAGTAAGTTGGAGGCCCCCTTCGGTCGCCCTTTGGGGAACCCGGATTTAGTAGACTGGAGTTTGTGAAGGGTCAGCCGGTCTTTTGAAGTGCTGCGTGACTGTGAGGTAACGTGGGTACAGACACGGCACCCCGTATGGTGGCTTCACCGCATGGCCTCCCAGAACGCTCCCTGTTCTAGGAAGTGGATGGAGGGCAGAGGCTGGGCAACCTGTAGCCTCTGGACCAAAGAGCAGGGAGGGGGTCTCTCGCCCTTTGGTGGAACATGGGAACTGGAGTAGGGAAAGGACGGGCCGGGGCAATCAGTCTGTCCTGCGGGTGGAATCGGAACCCAGAGAGTTTAGGACTCATTTGGAAAATTAAATTGCCCCCATCGGAAAAGCCTTGTGCAAAGGGGAAGTCCAGCCTACTTGGGAATCACCTGTCTCCACAGTGATAGCGCTTCAAAGGCAAAATGGAATTGCGGTGTGAAAGGACGTGGATATGTAAAAGCCAGGAATTGTTTGGTTTTCCAAGTTATCAGTTAAGTTTGGAATTGTCTTCTGTCGCCATTGGACCGGTTCGCTCTAGAAGGACGTGTATGGTTCTTCTTCTAACTTTTCCCCCAGCGGTCAGCCTGTCCCGAGAGCCGGCGTTGAGGCAGGGTGTCTTTTCTTCCCTGCAGGGATGGCGTTCCGTATTGCGAAAGAGACTATCATACTACGTTTGGGATCCAGTGTGACCGTTGTGGGAAGTTTATCACTGGGAGAGTTTTGGAGGTAAGGCAAGGCTGGAAGGAAGACACAACGGGGGAAAAGCAGCAGAGTTTGACTCGTGGCAGGTGGCAAGAACAACACACGGAGTTACTTTGGAGTAGTTTCCCTTATTCTTCTTCACCTACAGACAGAGTCTTGCCAGAGTGAAGCAACTCTCTGCAGAACTACAGATACAGTATAGTCTGAGGATAGCTGGGGAGGAGCTTCCTTAATGCTCTTCTGCCACCCAAACTTTCCAAGCTCTGCTGCCTCTGGAAAGCAGCCCCTCCCTCCTGGAAATCCAGACCACATTCCATCAGAGTATCAGAAGTTTAGTTCAATGTCATTTAAAAATAAGGAGAGCCCCTGTTTCTCAAGGAAGGCATCTTTATTGGGATAGTTCTCTTGCTCTTCCTTCTCCAGTCAGATCTGCTTCTTGGACACTGCAGGATTTCAAGGAAGGAGAGCAAAGGAAGGTGGCCAAGGGGATGGAGGCTTCCCTTGCCTGAGACTCCATTCATTGTCTTCCACCCCCACCCCATTTCTCTCACTTTTTAAGTCCAGGATAGAACTTTAAAAACCCATTTTTTTCAACTTGGAGCAGAGAATTGGGGGCGACTCAGATCCTGAAAAGTCTAACCCAGTGGGGCCCACTCATGGCAGCGGGCTCTCCGCCCCACACCCTTCTTCTCCTCTGGAAAGAAAATGTCCCAACCCTGATTGTGGGATTTCATTTATTGCCCGCTGCTCCTATGGGAGGAAGTGACTTTTAGGCCTCGGGTGGATTTTTCTCCCCTGGGGAGGGGGGGGCGTGTTTCAGCCACAGCAAACCCCTGCAGACAGAGAGTGACTATCCAAGGCTCAGGCTAAATCCAGCCTGCTATTTAAAGCCAAAAGATAAATCACTGGCAGAAGAGTTATTGCAACCGATGGAAGAAACTGGGCACGCTGAGGAAAGGAATTGGCCAGGCACCTGCTCCAGGAGATCATAGATTTTATCAAGTCCTACCAGAAGAGACAGGGCAATGCAAGCAGCGAGGAACATGGGAAAAAAGAAAATCATCATTTCAAAATACAGTAAAGCGTGTTTTTTTTACATTTTGACATCTGTTTGATAAATTACTTGTTACAGCCTTTTTTTTTTTTTTGTAAAGCAAGGTTGTGACTGTATCTCTGCTGTGAAGTTATCCGAGATAATTTTAAATCTTTTAACGTATTTTAAGCTGCCTCTTCCCTGAAGCCATGTTGCGAATACAACTGGCCTCGCATTTCAGGGGACAGGAAGTGATTGTGCCCTCTCTGATAATGTTCTCGTTCACTCCTCCCCCCCCCCCCCGCAGGCTGGAGAAAAGCATTACCACCCCACATGTGCCTGCTGTGATAAGTGCAATCAGATGTTTGCTGAAGGAGAAGAGATGTATCTTCAAGGTAAACCAACCAACCAGACAGCCGAGCCTGTGAATTACCGGCATTTGGGGTAGACAAGTGTTTCTAATCCAAATATCCCAACTTTGAGATATCCTCTTAAGAATTAAGAGTGATTTGTGTTTGAAATGGGAGGCTAAATGTCTATGGATATTCTCAGTTATCCAGGCCATGGTTGGCTCAAAAGTACTTTTTCAAAAGGCAACTGGACTATGTTTTTTCCTTGAGGAAGAAGACATTTCACTTCTCATCCAAGAAGCTTCACCAGTTCTGACTGATGAAGCTTCAGAACTGATGAAGCTTCTTGGATAAGAAGCAAAACGTCTTCTTCCTCAAGAAAAAAACAGTCCAGTTGCCTTTTGAAAAAAGCACCCTTGAGAAATGGGAGGCTGTTTCAACAATTCCAGTAGCAAAAAGGAGTTGTACGTTTCTGGGGTGGCCAGAACAGCTGTCCTCCGGTCTGCATCAGCTGGCTCTGAGGGCATCTTAAGCAGGAGGAAGAGCCAGGTTGCAAGGTTTCTGTTCAATATGCAGTGCCAGCCAGAACCTTCCACTTGGATAATTCACCTGGAGTAAGGGAAATAGAGTAAAAAAAAAAATTGGATAAACAGACTATGATTTCCCCCCCCCCCCAAATGTATGTACATTGTGTATTTCTATAGGGATCTAGGCTAGGGCAACTCATCACCTCCAACTTGTCGTGGCCAGCTCGCCACAGCAAGTTGGCCGTGGCAAGATGGCCATAGGGAGTTGACCCATTCCATTTCTATAAAGCTGCTGCTGCTTGCTTACTAACACCCAAATAGCCTTTGTGTTTTCAGTTACAGTAATATTAAAAGGATCAAAACATTGTCCCATGCTTAGAATCGTGCCAATAATTAACTCACACATGGAGACACATCACCCTTCCCTCTGAACTTGATTTAGCCTATTCACCCTGATTCCAAATAAATGAAATAATCCCCATTTAATTCCTGGCTGCCCAGCTAGATGGCAGCATCTGTATGAGTGTTGAAAGGTCAGAGCCAGCCAGGAGTTGGAGGGAAGCCCCCCCCCCCCCCCCCCCCCCCCCCCCCCCCCAACAAAAAAGCGGGGGGGTGGGGTTTTTGGTTTTTTTTTTATTTATTTTTTTTTTTTTTTTTTTTTTTTTTCTTTTTTTTTTCTCTTTTTTTTTTTTTTTTTCCTTTTTTTTTTTTTTTTTTTTTTTTTTTTTTTTTTTTTCTTCTGTATTATTTGTACACCCATCCCGCCAAAGAAAAGCTGTGGGGATGTTTGCAAAGGTACACCTTCTGTGAAGAAGCTGGGTCCGAAGGGGGCTCTCCTCTTCCATAAATGGCTGGGCACAACCTTCTAATAAGGTGATTGTTTGTCATCTATATGCAGAACACCCAAGAAAAAACCTGACACAAACAACTGACTGAAATTCTCATTCCCTTTTCAGGGTCTTCTATTTGGCACCCAGCTTGTCGACAGGCAGCCAAAGTTGAAGAAAAGGCCAAGGTAAATGTCTGTGAAATGCTTAATTTTATTTTCTATCCTGCTAGACGTCTTTGTCAGAGCACTTAGCAGCCTCCAGCCGCTTCTTCCTGGCTACCCGGAAATCCCACAGCCGTTGACCGGAAGCTTAAAAGAACGGCAAACCGTTCCATTGTCTTCCAAGGAAGGCCACAGAGAATCTCCATGCTCCACTCCTGGGACTGCCATCACCATAACTCACACCTGTCAAACCGGGGTGCTTTTTTCCCCCTTTCCAGAGCCATTCAAGGTGTTTCCCCAATTATTGCATGGAGGCCAAACCGGGTTGCTTTGCAACTGTGCCTCTTTGGAGACCCAACAGTCTAAATCCCTCCCCATATAATATTCGGGTCCCATCACATTGTTCCAAATGTAGCTCTACGAAGACGGTGGTGAGCCGAGCCTCCCTCCTGCTTGGTCTGAAAATGCTTCCTCTGGTTGGACTGATTGATGTCCCCTGCGTTGGCCAGCCACTCCAGCCCAGCTGGTGATGGGAAAGGAACTTCATTCCTCTGGGTGAGCTGGTGAAGCTTTTCAGAGGCCATCCATCCCATAATCAGGCAGGGCAGCCCAGAGCAAGGCGCTTCTGGATCTTGGGCTTAGAATGGCAAACAAATTCAGCCTCCCTTTTCAGACAGTTCTGCTCCTGTGTGGGGAAACTATGGGGGGGGGCCACAGAGCCATATCCAAAGCTAGAAGATTCTCCCTGCTCGTTCTCCGTGATGCTTTGCCTATTGCTGTGCTGGGGGGAGAGTTCAAAGGGGCCCCTCATCGTGATCGGTGGTGTCCTTGCACGTGGAATGCCCTGGAATCCTTAAGTCACGCTTTACTCTACGGCCTTTTTTGCAGAGATGCTAGAAACAGGTGTATCTTGCACCTGGTTTAGTGGGCATCCCAGGAGGCATAACTGCCTTTCTGTCTAACCGCCACTGGCTACTCAGTACAAGTCCACCTGGCTGTCAGGGGCTGAATTTTGCTCTGCCATGTTCAGGATCAGCAGTCAAATTCTGATCCAGCAAGAGAAATACACTTTCCTAGAAAAAAAATTAATTTCCTTTTTTTTTTTTAACCTGGCTTTAAAGCTATATTTTATCTGGAAGACACCCCTTCCCTTTTCTTTCTCTTCCTTTTGTATGTTACAACTGTAAGTTGAATAAACCGAATTAAACGCTCAAGGGAGACCCTACTTTTTACCAGGATGGGCCTTGTCCCCACCCCTGTTTAACCTACACAGCAAATATGTATTTGGAAGGAATGGCAGGTGGAATAAAAACCAGAGCCCATCCTCACGAACCATTTGAAAAATGCCCATGAAGTGAAAGAGAGGAGCCTCTCCCAGAGGGGAAAAAGGGAAAGTGGTGCATGCCATGAAATTTTAAGAAGAACCTAGTGAGGAATAAAGGAAAGGGGGCGGATGGTGGTGGTTTCTTTTTTTCAGTGCAAGGATAGAGGGGCAGAGGGCTGGTCAAAGAAGAGAAAGGCAATTGTAGATTTAGACAAGAAAATGAAGGATGAGGGCATTTTGTAAGGGAACGTGAGGGTGATGAGCTTGGAGGGCGAAAGAAAGATTTGCTGCCTAGGAAACAATCAAACAAGAGGAGTGAGGAAGGTCAGAGGAAGAAATTTAGGGAGGACCTGCCTTAATGCAGCAGGGAGTTAAAAATGGTGGCAGGAAGTCTGTACTTTCAGACTTGCAAGATTCGGTTACTCTGGCCTTACCATGAAGTAGAACTAGCTCATCTCCTGTCTGGTCTCCCAGGGCGGGCTGACTCCTTGCTAAAACCACATCCAACTAGTCCAGCGGTTCTCAACCTGTGGGTCGCGGCCCCTTTGGGGGTGGAACGACCCTTTCACAGGGGTCGCCTAAGCGCATGCTAGCCCGCCATCTTGGTGCCACGCCCCCTTTGTCACCTCATTGCGTGCGGGGAGGGGGCGGGGGGGGGTCGCGGCATTAGGAAGGTTGAGAACCACTGAACTAGTCAGAGGAAGCTGTGCAACTGTGCAAGTGAGATAATTATGAGAAAAACGTTCATTTGATGGATTTGGAGACCGTCACTAAGAGGACAGCCCTGGTAGCTCTCACGCTAGCGAAAAACCTCTTTTCTGACTAACACGGTTTGTCTGTAGGCATAAGTTTTGATGGGCTGCAGTTTCTCCCTTTGAATGAACTGTGTGAGTTGGAAAAGAGAATAGCAGAGTCCAACAGATGAAGAGTACCAGGGACTGTCTCTGTGGAGATTCTCCATCCTCAAGGTCACAGTTGTCCCAAAGGTGCTTTTTCCAAAAGGCACCTGGACTTTCTTGTTTTTTTGTTTTTTTCTTTGAAAGCGTTTCGCTTCTCATCCAAGGAGCTTCTTCAGTTCTGAAGTGAAGAAGCTTCACAGATGAGAAGAGAAACATTTTCAAAGAGAACAAAAAAAGTCCAGTTGCCTTTTGGAAAAGCAGCTTTGGGTCAGTACCAGGGCCTCTTAGAGCTGAGAATCAGCAAATGTCAGCCAATAGAAAGTGACATGTGGACTTTGCTAGGAGGTAGGTGATGGACAGGAAAAACATGTTTGCACCTAGAAAGGTTGAGGGAAGTAGATAAAAAGGGTCAGGTGAGTGGAGAAAACCAAAGAGGTTCCGGAATGTCCTTGGTGTGTGGTTACAAGATGGGGAGCATTTGGTCTAGAAGGCTTCCATCAGGATGTAGAACTTTTTCAAATTTCTTTTGATTTTGGGCTTCCGTAGATCCAGGCATCCAGCTCTCCTCCTCTGCTTCCTGTATGATCCTGGACTTGAGAAATAAAAACAAAACTGAAATGGGGCAGTGAAGGGGTGAAATTCTTATTTTCCTCATGTTGCTATAACTAAAAATAGTTGATTATAAAACCAGCTGGTTACAAAAAATCCAGTTTTGAAGTAATTAAGCCTTTACCTGCTAATTTTAGGGCAAATTTTATCTGTACGCAAGAGGCTTTTAAAATCCTTTTCAAGAATAAATGTGTAAGAAAATTGATATCTGTATTTGTTTTCAGTTGCAGGAAACCCGAACATCATCTGAAAGCATAATTTCGGTACCCCCTTCAAGTACATCATGTTCCCCAAGTCGAATAATTTATGTACGTGTCCATGGTAAAATGCTGAAATAAATAAATGGGAAAGTAGGAATCGTTCAGAATACAACGATTTTGATAACTGGTTATTTGTAAGAGATTATAACCCGGAGTTTTTCAGAAGGAGCATCTGGGTTTTGTGGGCTGGAGGATTTGTATTTATTTAAGAGACTTGTGTTGCTGACCAACTGTGACACTGGCTGGAACACAGTAAGCAAACAAGAAAATAAGAGCACAAACAATGACAGTTAAAATCAGAGCAACAAGAAGCAGCAGGGAATACAAATGTGCCTTACGCCTGCCCTGGCAAGGATGCCCATCATCCTCCCCCAAGGCTGCTCCTCCTCCCGAAGGCCAACGATCTCGGGGCCAGCTGTGTATTGGTGGCAGACCGTTCCAGAGGCAGGCCAGGCGGACCTTGTCGGTCCCAGCGGATGGCCTCGTTTCAGAGAAGGACTGCAAGCGTGAGAGCCTGTGGGTTGGTGAGGGAACCATTGGAGGAAGGTGTTAGATAGTGGGTAGAGATGACAGGAGACAGACTTCCAAAGCAGCTCTTTATTTCAGCTCTTGTATCAGCAACCAGCAAAGAGCAGTCTGACAGCTTGCCCTTTTATAGGGAGCTGTCAGACAGACCAGCCAATAGCGTTTGAGCTTTTTCCCGCTCAAACGCTGGACCTGGTTGGAACCATGTAACACAGTTTAAACAGTTAGAACATAACACCCCTCCCCTCCTGGATGGAGCTGTCCAGCATACGTAATCACGCAGGTAGGCGGGGCGTCTTGGAGCCCTACTAGACCTGCGCAATTCAGTTGGTGGTGAGGCAGCGGCCTGTGCGGACAGGTC
>QLTV01003312.1:263750-277992 GCA_003457575.1 Thermophis baileyi | reverse complement strand
CAGAGACAGAGACAGAGACAGAGACAGAGACAGAGAGACAGAGAGAGAGAGAGAGACAGAGAGAGAGACAGAGAGAGAGACAGAGAGAGACAGAGACAGAGACAGAGACAGAGAAACAGAGAGACACAGAGAGAGAGAGCGGCAATTTTATGCATGCAAAATGCATCCAGGTTACTCAGTCTGGACGTCTCTGTTTTAAAGACTTGAATTTGATTCACAAAGTTAATATAGTTTGGGAAATAAATCAATAAATAATATCAGTAAATTTCCTTTGCATTGAATCTCCAAACTGAGTATTTCACAACCTCTTTTCTACTTGCTCCGATTTTAAATTATGTAATTTTGGTGCAATTGGTATGAATGTTTCCCCAGACAGTCATTTCTGTCTTTAATTTGGCATACATACTTTGAAAAAAAAAATAGAGCCAATCTCATGAAGATTTAATACGGTTGCAGGTAGACTTGCATCAAGATGCTTTTTGCCCAATGTTCTAGATGACACACAAGACTTTTTTAAAAAAACCAAAACACTAAAAACGTAAGAATATAAAATATTTTTTTATGGATTGTCGTGAGCTGCAAAGAAATAAAACAAACAAACAAACAAACAAATAAATAAATAAAATTATTAGACATAAAAGAGAGAGAACTAGGTAAAGGTGTTCATGTGGATTTATTCCACTGGTCATTGCCTACTCTAGGTGGCGCTCGGCTCTGTTTCGAGGCCTCTGAGCCAGCACTGTCTGAAGACATTTCTACAGTCATGTGGCCTGCATGACATCAAGGAGAGCTGTTATCTTCCTGCCAATGTGGTACCTATTTATCTACCCGCATTTGCACACTTTCGAACTACTAGGCGGGCAGGAGCTGGAGCAAGGAACGGGAACTCACCCCGTCGCAGGGAGTTCAGGTCTTGAACCTGGGCTGCCAGATTCCCAGCATCTTAACCACTGAGCTATCACGCTGCCGGAGAGAACTAGACAAAGATGAAAAAGGATTGGATAGGGGAACTCTGAAATGTGTCTGAAATGTGTTCAGGTATATACATTTAGGTAGGTAAGATAACGTGCCCTCAGTTTACATTGACACTAAAATTACAATTGGAAACGGATACTGGTTCAAAACTATCTGAAAGAAAAGTCTTTGCGATGGCACCTGTTTTCGTTTGTTCTACTTTAACACCCTGTCGGCGTTTCATAAAGGTTGTTGATCTGCAAACTTGTTCCTACATGCCTTTTTTATGGGTGCGTGCCCTGACTCAAGAGTCTTCCCAAACAAGAGGATAATTCTCTCTCTGTTTAATTCTCAAGAGGCAGCTTAACTTCGGAGATCCTGAAGGCGAAGGCCGCCGTGTATCTAAAGCTCTAATCCTATTTGCATTTGTTCTGAAGGGATCCCATTCAATTCTACAGGTCCACCAGATTCCGTAGAAGTAGACACCGTTGAAGTCAACGGGTTGGCATTTTATGGGACGTACAGAAGTATAGGGACTTAATACAACTACAGGTAGTCCTTGACTTACAACCATTCATTTAGTGACTGGTTGAAGCTACAACAGCACTGAAAAACATAATTTATGACCAGTTCTCATACAGATACCGTGTTTCCCTGAAAATAAGGCATCTCCTGAAAATAAGCCCTCCCCCTGAAAATAAGCCCTCCCCGAAAATATTTAAGTGCATGCGCAGCTGGTCCCCGCCATTTCCTCTGGTTAGGGTTAGGGACACAGAGCTGGAAATCAGGTAAGACAGCAAGAGGAGCCCCGTCTTGCTCCACGCACCCCAAAATAATGACCTCCCCAAAAAATAAGGCCAAGCGCTTATTTCAGGGTTCAAAAAAATATAAGACAGGGTCTTATTTTCGGGGAAACACGGTAGTTCTCAACTTACAACCATTCTTTTAGTGACTGTTTGAAGTTACAACAACACTGAAAAAAGTAATTTATGACCAGTTCTCATACAGATAGTTCTTGACTTCCAACTATTCGTTTAGTGACTGTTTGAAGTTACAACAGCACTGAAAAATGTAATTTGTGACCAGGCCTTGTACATGTAGTTCTTGACTTCCAACTATTCATTTAGTGACCGTTTGAAGTTACAACGGCATTGAAAAAAGTGATATATAACCAGGCCTCGTATTTAAGATTGTTGCAGCATCCCCATGGTCATGTGATCCAAATTTGGGTGCTTGGCAACTGACATGTATTTATGACGGTCGCAATGTCCTGGGGTCTTATGATCACCATTTGTAACTCACTTAACATCCACGTGGCTTAGCAACAGAAATTCTGGCCCCAGTTGTGGTCTCCTCCAAAGAAAAGACCCTCCCCTTCAATAATGTCTCTTTAATAATAGCATCAAGGTTAGCTCCTAAATTTTTGTCGCTCAATTATCTTCATTTTTATTCTCAGGAATAGAAAGGATTATCTGTGAATATTTTTGGAAATATCCCCGCTAAAGACCATTGTGACTCAGTTTAGTTATACCAGTTGATGGGGACCTGACTGTCCTTGCTTCTTTTCCTTCAATAGTTTATAAAAATAAACCATCTGACCATGATGGCCAAAAAGGGGCCATGGGTCAGCATCCTATGATTCTGAAGTTCAGATTCTGAATTCTGAATTTTAATGTATTAATACAGTAATGTAGAGTGCTTCCTAAAGTAGGGAACTGCTTGTGACCCTTATTCCATCTATCCATCCATCCGTCTGTCCGTCCATCCATCATCTATCTATCAGGGGTGAAATTCACTTTTTCCCATACTGGTTCTGTGGGCGAGGCTTGGTGGGCGTGGCTGTTTGGCCAAGTCTTCTAGCGTTCAACCTGGCTGCTTCTCGCCTCCTTCTCATAGAACATGTTTGCTCTGTGTGTATGAGCCCGAGAAGGAGGAGAGAAGGAGTGAATGGGAGGGACGGGGCAGGGCAGGGCAGGGCCACTCAGTGGTGCAATTTACCGGTTCTCCGAACTGTGCATAATCTCCACCACCGGTTCTATAGAACCTGTCCGAACCTGCTGAATTTCACCCTATCTATCTATCTATCTATCTATCTATGTGTTACATATTTTTACTGATAAATAAATAAAGGGAGACTAGTATAGATCTATTTCAAGCTATTTAGCTCTCATCAGCTAGCCACACCCCCTTTTTTACTGGGATTTGAACCTGGGCAGCTTGCCTTGTTAGCCGAAAGGCAAAAAGGAAGCAGTATGCTCCCTCCCATATTTGGGTATATCAGGTGATTTAACAGAAAAAAAAATCTCTCTCTCTCTCTCTCTCTCTCTCTCTCCATCTATCCCTCCTGAACAGACTCAAATCAAATATTGTTTTTTCTTAACTAATTTACTTTATCAGCTCAGATGCCTTTTCCAAATTGATTCTGCTAGCTAAATCAAACCGAGTCCCAGAATCAAATCATGTAGGCTTTTGCTGAATTTACCCAGGCTTTGTTTCTTGTGGTGCTTGGTCAATCTGCCCCTTCACAGTGGGAAAGTGTGCATCCATGTGCAAGTGTGCATGAGGGGAGAAATCAATATAAAGCTGAAACCAGCTGCTCGTTCTTATTCTCCCTGAGCAAAAGGGGGAAATAAGTACATAAGCATTGAGCATTTAAGCTTCGAGTGGAATAAAGAGCAATGAAGTGTCTCATGGACTATCAAATGAGTTCTCACCTTCTTTCATATCTTCTGCTTAGCAATTTCCTTTTATTTGCTTAGATTCCTTTGGGTCATCTTTCAAGATCAGGGTAAAATGAAGCTTCATAGCTCTTTTGGGATTTTTAATTAAGCTTTATTCCATTGCAGAACATGCACGAGGTACTGCCTAAGTAAAAAAGGAAGCCAGAGTTAAAAAGGTTTTGCTTTTTATTCAACCATATCTTGAAATGGGTAGTCCTTGACTTACAACAGTTCATTTAGTGACCGTTCAAAGTTACAACGGCACTGAAAAAAGTGACTTATGACCTTTTTTCAGTTACGACCTTGTTTTTTTTTTTTTTAATTTTGTTTCTGGAAATGTTTTGATGGAAATCCCTTTGTTCTGGATCTCAAATGGATCAAGCATTGTCGGAGTTTTTGAAATCCTCAGTAGTATCCTTTGGATCAGGGCTAATTTGTAAAGGCCTGAAAATGTTTTGGGGGCTTTGGGGTTCCCCTTTTAAAAATGTAAACAAGTCCTGCTGATAGCGAAGACAGCATTTAAATTTCTCATGTAATATTTTCCAACGAATCTTCATCTATGTAGATCCTGAGTGGATTCGTAACTTTTGTTTTTGTTTTTTTAATTTGGCAGATAATTAAAGGTGTTGATGTGATCGAGCCCTGAAAATGAGTGCAGAAAGTTTGACACTTGGCAGGATATTCCTCACCACGCTTTACCACGTATGGAGCAATAAGAAACCTGTCCTACTTCTTTTGAAGCCTCTGGTGAAATTTTTATCTAAGTCATCAGATTTAGCAATTTGTAGCTGATCTAATCTCTCCAGAGAATCCTTGCTCTCCAAATTACATTTACCAGGTTGGCTTCAGTTAACTCTGAGCGTTCACACACAGCAGCAAAGTTACAAATTGTACCACGTGTTTTTCCCCCCTTTCATTTCCCTCCCTTTCTCCCCCTCTCATTTGATACTCATTTGTCTTGAATCAAACAGATGTGCAGATTAGCATAACAATAGGTCTTTGTGAATCATATCACTGATTGCCAATAAATCTTCAGTAATTAACATTATAGGCAACTAAAGAGTCATGTCACCACCGTTAATGTTCAACTCTGTTATGAAAAGGGGGAAAAGCAAGTTAATTCATCTGCCCTTTTTAATTAGCTTCTCTTCTTTCATTCCTGCCACTCTAAATTGGCATGAAAAAGGAGAGAAAGAAGGAAGGGAGGGAGGAAGGAAAAGTAAAGGAGGGAGGAAGGAAGAAAGAAAGAGGCAGAGAGGGAGAGAGGAAGGAAGGGAGGGAGGAAGGAAGGAAGGAAAAGTAAGAGAGGAAGAAAGGAAGAAAGAGGCATGGAGGAAGGGAAGGAGGAAGAGGAAGAGAGGAAGGGAGGAAGGGAGGGAGAAAGAAAGAAAGAGAAAGAAAGAAAGAAAGAAAGAAAGAAAAAAATCAGGACTCACTTTCCAGCCAGGAGATCGCTTGGCAAAGAAGAAAAACAAATGCTGTCTCTTTAAATCAGGATTCTCCAGGAAGGAAGGAAGGAGGGTAGGACAAGGTAGGAAGGGGGGGAAGTGAAGGAAGGAAGTGAGACAGGTTAAGGAAGGAAGGTCAAGGAAGGAAGGAAGGAAGGAAGGAAGGAAGGAAGGAAGGAAGGAAGGAAGGAAGGAAGGAAGGAAGGAAGGAAGGAAGGAAGGAAGGAAGGAAGGAAGGAAGGAAGAACGAGTGAGCAAGACAGGGAGAGAGGGAGGGACGAAGGAACATTAAAACTTGTAAGTAAGTTGTTTCTTGCAAGTGACTTTCAGAATGAAAGTTTATAGGCTGGTTTAAGAAGATCCTATTTGGACTAAGACATTTTAGCAACAGTTTGAAAAGAATTCAGATAATAACTGTATCCACCCACAGGATGGTTCCGAGTTGTTGTGATCTCCCACCTTTCTTTTCTAAGAAAGCAATGGCCAATCACTTTGCTTTTTGTGGGGTATATCTTCTTAGACCTATATACTTTTATATAAAATGTGTATGGAGATTCTCAGTCCTCCAGGTCATGGTTGTCCCAAAGGTGCTTTTTCAAGAGGTAACTGGACTTTCTTGTTTTTTCTTTTGAAGACGTTTCACTTCTCATCCAAGAAGCTTCTTCAGCTCTGACTGGACGGTGTGTATATAAAATATATCATAATATCTATAAATAATATAATTTTATATGTGTGTATGTAAAATGTACAAAGGCATATATAAAATAAATATACATACGTGCATGTAAAATAAAATACAGATATACACATACATAAATATACATATGTGTATATAAAATAAAATAATAAAATAATATAACATATGTACATGTAAATTAAAATATAAAATATATAATGAAATAATAATTTTATAATAATTTAGTTTTAGTTTATTTATTTTGTCAAGGGCAGGGGTGTCAAACTCGATTTCATTGAGGGCCGCATCAGGGTTATGTTTGACCTTGGAGGACCGGGGTGGGCGTGGCCAGCATGACATCACTCGTGTCGGGGGGGGGCGCCTGTGGTGGGCTGAGCGCTCTGCCAGCGAAAATGGGCTCCCGAGCTCCGTTTTCGGCTGTGACAGCCTCCTGCAAGCCTCTGCCAGAGAAAACGGAGCTCGGGGGGGCTGCACTTGTCTCTCCCAAGCTCTGTNACTCAATTTCATTGAGGGCCGCATCAGGGTTGTGTTTGTCCTTGGGGGGCCAGGGTCGGCGTGGCCAGCTCGACGTCATTCGTGTCGGGGGCGCCTGTGGAGGCCCGAGTGGACATTGTAGCAGATAATTTTATGTACTACATTTAGGTCAGACCGAATAATGTCAGATGATATTATATATACTTTTACATATCCATATATAAAGTATATAATATAGCAGGGGTGTCAAACTCAATTTCATTGAGGGCCGCATCAGGGTTGTGTTTGTCCTTGGGGGGCCAGGGTCGGCGTGGCCAGCTCGACGTCATTCGTGTCGGGGGCGCCTGTGGAGGCCCGAGTGGTCTGCCAGCGAAAATGGGCTCCCGAGCTCCGTTTTCGGCTGTGACAGCCTCCTGCAAGCCTCTGCCAGAGAAAACGGAGCTCGGGGGGGCTGCACTTGTCTCTCCCAAGCTCTGTTTTCCCTGGCAGAGGCACCGCGGGCCGGTCCTTCGCTGTTTCCAGGACGGCCCCACAAGCCAGATCTAAGCACCCTGCAGGCCAGATCCAGCCCCCAGGCCTTGAGTTTGACACCCCTGTATTATATAATATATTATATTGTATAATGTATATTACATTATATTACAGTATAATAACAGCCATAGGAGTGGTATAAGGTCTCATATAGAAGTTGTGGGTGCTTCTACACTGGAGGTTTTTAAGAAGAGATTGGACAACCATTTATCAGAAATGTTATAGGATTTCCTGCTTGAGCAGGGGGTTGGACTAGAAGACCTCCAAGGTCCCTTCCCACAGTGTTATTCTATTATTCTGTGAGGAGAGAAAATGAATGCTTCTTTGATTCTGTGAATAGAGAATGATTTGAAGACTAAACAGTAGTTAATACAGGTAAGTAGCTCTGTTTCTCTGTCTTTCTTCTGACAACCTCACTTAACTAATTTACAAAGAGAAGAGCAACAAAGATGATTAGGGAATGGAGGCTAAAACATATGAAGAATGGTGGCTGAAATTGGGTATCTAATTTAATGAAAAGAAGGACTAAGGGAGACATGGTAGCAGTCTTCCAATATTTGAGGGGCTGTAACAAAGAAAAGGGGGGGTGTCAACCTATTCTCCAAAGCACCTGAGGGCAGGACAAGAAGCAACAGGTGGAAACTAATCAAGGAGAGAAACAACCTAGAACTAAGGAGAAATTTCCTGACAGTGAGAACAATTAACCAGTGGAACAACTTGCCTCCAGAAGTTGTAAATGCTCCAACACTGGAAGTTTTTAAGAAGAGACTGGATAACCTTTTGTCTGAAATGGTATTGGGTGTCCTGCTTGTGTAGGGGGTTGGACTAGAAGACCTCCAAGGTCCCTTCCAATTCTGTTATTCTTTATTCTGCTTTATCTGACCTTAATCACTGACATTCCAGCTCAAAATGGATTGAAACAATAATACCTTTGGACACTCAAGTGACACTTATGACTTATAACCACAATTACAACCAGAGTTTCATTTGCTAAATGATGTGCTCATTAATTGAGTCATCATGTGACCGGACCTGATTTTTATGACCATTTTTACATGGTTGTTAAGTGAATCAGACAGTCATTAAGTTAATCTAGCGTTCCCCCACTGACTTTTCTTGTCAGAAGCTGGCTGGGAAGATCGCAAATCATATTCGCATGACCATAGGACATGGCAACCCATTGTAGATGTGAGCCGGTTGCCAACCGCCGAAATCATGATCATGTGACATGGGAATGTCACATGATCATCAAAGTCATAACTTTGGGGAAAAGTTTTAAGTCACTTGTTTTCAGCACCGTTGTAACTCCAAACGACTGTTAAACACATAGTCGTAAATCGAGAACTATCTGTACTTCTTTATGTTAAACATATGTTGAGTCTTTCACAAAATTCTGGTATGTTCCATGAGTTCTCCAAAACACAATTTTATTCTCTAAGTAGAAGACAGGATCATTTTTTTCATTGACAATTCCTGTTAATTGACATGTTTCCAATATTGCGGAGAAGGAAAATTCAGTAGCAATCCTGATTAAATTTGAACTTTTGAAAAATGAATCAAAATATCAAAGTGTCCCATCCAGCGATCTGCTGTAGAAAGAGTTGACAAGTTTTAAGCATTTGTTTTAAAGAGACAGTATTTTGACATATTCATACATATTATTAAAAAGATGGCAGGAAGTGTGGTTGGATGTATTTATTATGCATAAGTTTTATTATAGGAAACGAATGCAGATCTAATTTTAACAGTCAATCAAAGCAAGATTTGATCTCAAATGCTACTTAAGCCCGAAATTTGGGGCTGCAATAAACATTTATCAGAAGAGGAAATTGCAATATTTTTTTTTAATATCTATTGATGGTTCCACCAAAGATTTCAGCTGCTTTTTCTCAAACAAATGGTAGCCTACTTTCACTGAGATAATATTCATAAAGCCTTGATTAATTAATATAAACATATTTCACAGAGGGATTATACATTCCTGGTTCTCCAATGCTTTGAAGTATTGAAATCAGATTGCAAGGGAACTGGCAGTTAGCAGTCTATTCCAATCTAGTTCCTATAGTTTCTCACACATGGATACACCTTTGTTTAATCACCTCGGGGATCTGGGAAACTGGATTTTAGGGGAATATTTTAGAGTTGATAGGGGAGCCATTGCCATCTCCAGATTTGCTTCATAACTTGATCGCCAAATATGGCAGTTCTTGACTTACAACTGTGGGACCAGAATTTCCAGTTGTGAAGGACCCACATTTTTACCACACGACCATGTGAATGCTGTGAAAGTTGTAAGTGCAACAACTGGTTGTAACTCAGGTTTTTCAGTGCCACTGTAACTAAACGAATGACTGTAACCATAGCTTCTTGGCTAACAGAATTTCATACAAATGGCCCCAGGTAGTTACTGCCTTAAAATTATGTCATATCGCTGATTGATGACAGATGTAATTAAAAACAAAACTTTTTTCTGTTTTATAGTATATAGCGTACAAAAGATATTACATACTATAAAAACATAGATTGATGATTTGTCTCCTTGCCTGCATTGTAATTCTTATCTACAGATTCTAAGATATTGAAGATAAAGTCATGTTTTTCTTATCAGATTGGGTGGCCCGCTCTCATTTGCCTTAAATATTAAAATAATCACAATGGATTTCAAAGGGGATTCCCCGATGGAATATGACACATATTCCCGATTTACTCAGACAAGATTAATTTTATTCTTTGTAACTTCCTCTGTATAAAGCTTTGTGTAATCACGCAGGGCTATAGCATCAGTAAATCGAAACTTGAACCTTTAAATGTATTCCAGAATAGGGGGTTGGACTAGAATGGTGAAAAAAGTAAGGTTCTACATTTAGGCAAGAAAAACAAAATGCACAGGTACAGTATATGTGGTACCTTGCTCAACAGTAGTAACTGTGAGAGGGATCTTGGAGTCCTAGTGGACAACCATTTAAATATGAGCCAGCAGTGTGCAGCAGCTGCCAAAAAAGCCAACACAGTTCTAGGCTGCATAAACAGAGGGATAGAAACAAGATCACGTGAAGTGTTAATACCACTTTATAATGCCTTGGTAAGGCCACACTTGGAAGAAGAAGGAGTCAAGCTATGCTCCAAAGCACCTGAGGGCAGGACAAGAAGCAATGGGTGGAAACTAATCAAGGAGAGAAGTAACCTAGAACTAAGGAGAAATTTCCTGACAGTTAGAACAATGAATCAGTGGAACAACTTGCCTCCAGAAGTTGTGAATGCTCCAACACTGGAAGTTTTTAAGAAGATGTTAGATAACCATTTGTCTGAAGTGGTGTAGGGTTTCCTGCCTAAGCAGGGGGTTGGACTAGAAGACCTCCAAGGTCCCTTCCAACTCTGTTATTCTATTCTATACCTCCAAGGTCCCTTCCGTTATTCTGTTGTTATTAACATTTATACAACAACAAACCTATCAAATCAGCAAAACTCAAAGTTTCAATTCCCCCTCCCACCTCAGGCACAAAGGCTAGAAGTGGTTTCCAAGTAGGAAGAAAGTTTGTTGGAACTCTTTTCTTTAATTAAAACAGTCCATTTAGCTATCTCTGCTAACTCCATCAGACCTTTTCCCATGATGATCTGGTCCTAATCTGGTCTTTGAGAACTTCCAGTGATGGAGTTATCACCACTGTAAGTGAGCCCATCCATCTTCCTGATAGTCCTCTTTCCTTCTTTCCTTCCTTCCTACCTGCCTTCCTACCTTCCTTCCTTCCTTCCTTCCTTCCTTCCTTCCTTCCTTCCTTCCTTCCTTCCTTCCTTCCTTCCTTCCTTTCTTTCTTTCTTTCTTTCTTTCTTTCTTTCTTTCTTTCTTTCTTTCTTTCTTTCTTTCTTCTTTCTTCTAAAAATTAAAGCCTTCTTGAGAGTGAAGGAGAAGTCACAAAGTCAAGAGAAGAGCTGCGAGCATGCAATGGTCAACCCATTTTGTAAAATGAGTTGGGGCTTTGATCTTAAAGTCATGGCTGCCATCTTGACCTTAATAAATTCTCCCCTCCTGCCTCCAAGAGCCCCCTCACCCCAAATCCAAGTATATAGACCTTGGGCCAGGAAACATTGTACATTCCTGCTTTTGTTATAGACTTTGAGTTGGTCTCTGGACCGTGGCCAATTGAAGGTGAGTGGACTTCAGCTCCCAGAATTCTCAGCAATGGCTCTGCTGGCTGTGGAATTCTGGGAGTTAAGAGTTCATATACCTGGAAATTCCAAGATTGGAGATCTTTGGCCCAAGGATTTAGCCAATTCAGAATATGAATTTGGACTGTGCTTGCTATATTCCTTTCAAGAAAGAAAGATTAGAAAATAAGAAATTCCACAAATTGTTTTAGATTTTCCTACTAAACAAAAAAAAAGTTTTTATGGTGGTTACCATCATTATCATCATCATCATCATCATCATCATCATCATCATCATCATCATCATCATCATCATCATCATCATCTTCATTTCTACACCATCCTTACTTTGCAGAGAAGAAACAGAGCAACAGAATAACAGAGTTGGAAGGGACCTTGGAGGTCTTCTATTCTAACCCCCTCCTCAAGCTGGAGACCCGGTACCTTTCTGGACAAATGGTTGTCCAATCTCTTCTTAAAACCTTCAGTGATGGAGCATCCACAAGCATTTAAGGACATTCCCAATACATGGTTGAACCTAAAGCTATTCATTAGACTGAAATCTTTTAATATACGGAAGAACATGTTGAGTTATCTACTTAGGAGTATCTTGAAGAGATACTCATCAGATAAGTTAATCCCTTGATCTGCAAAGTACACAGTACTACACAGTACACTGCAAAGTTGGTTAACTTCAGATGGTAGATTTAAATATTTAAACACCGATGCCTCTTCAGCCCCAGCTGAACAGAAGAACCTAATGGAAGCAGTCCAGCTTTAATAAGTGTGTTTTTGCATGATGTTTTCTTCCCTTAATGCTCAAATTATATATTTGAATTTACTTTCCCTCATTCTCCTGAGGAAATTCACCACAAATCCTTGCAACTCGCATTCACACAGTATAAAGAACCCTAAAAGTAGTGTAATCAAATACAGTCATTGCGTAGTTTTGAATGATGTCCTGATTAAAACCAGTTGTCACAATAATAGTAGATAGTATCACAACATGTTAACTACCAACCATCTCTTCTCATTTTAGCCTCATCTACTTTTCTGGGCAAAGAAGATGAGACTAAAATGGGCACTTTTCTGCAGTACAATGCAGTGAGACATGTACAGATCTGTACATTGGAGAAACAAAACAGCCGCTTCATAAATGCGGCACAACATAGGAGAACAAACCCATATCAGGGAAGCCAGTAGCAACTTTCCCACTGCTTCATAAGGTAATCAGCAAAATAAAATAAAAAGCAAAAATTTACCACTGTAATGAAATATTCTGATAAAAATGGGTGCTAAATTACACATAACCACATCATAAGACTCTGTAACTTATCCCATTGTAACCTGAAGCGTGTTTGATCTGCTAAGTAAAAGACTAACAGCTTTGTAATTATACCTGGTGTTTGCCTTGGTTAGTTTTCACCTTAGCTTGTGTGTACCTGTAGATGTGCCTTAATGTATTATATAAATCAAGTTTGTCTGGTTAATTCAATATCAAAGTATTTTGAGAACGCAGAAGATGGTTAAGCATGTTGAATGAATCCCAGCATTTAAGTCTATACAGAATTTTCCACTATATTTTCATGCATGGGAGGAGAAAAAGAAGCTTCTATATGTAACTCTTGAAAGCAGCTTCATCTTTTCCCTGGATGCAGCTGACAGGAAATCCAGGGGAAAGATGTAGCTGCTTTCAAGAGCTGTAGATATTTAATAGACTCACATGTGTTGGGTTAAACTTTGGTGGAACTGAATTGGAGGCACTGCATACCCTAAATAAGTAAGGCACTCAAAGATCCACAGTGGTCCTTATTCTGGAAATGGGTACAAATTCCCTAGCTTAATATATTAACTAAAATTAAGATATAGCAATAGCACTTAGACTTATATACCACTTCATAGTTGTGCTGTGAAAATATTTACAGACCCCTCACATCCTGGACACAAACTGTTTCAACTCCTACTCTCAAAATGACGCTATATAGCACTGCACACCAGAACAACTCGACACAAGAACAGTTTTTCCCCGAACGCCATCACTCTGCTAAAACAATAATCCCCTCACCACTGTCAAACTATTCACTAAGGCTGCATTACTATTACTATCAGTCTTCTATCTTTTCTTTTATGTACACTGAGAGCATATGCACCAAAACAAATTCCTTGTGTGTCCAATCACACTTGGCCAATAAAAAATTCTATTCTATTCTATTCTATTCTATTCTATTCTATTCTATTCTATTCTATTCTATTCTATTCTATTCTATTCTATTCTATTCTATTCTATTCTATTCTATTCTATTCTATTTTATTCTATTCTATTGCTTTACAACCCTCTCTAAGTGGTTTACAGAGTTAGCATATTGCCCCCAACAATTTGGGTCTTCATATAGCCATTCATACAGTTAAAGTTAGAGTCCAGGGTGGTTGAGATGGAGGGAACTCCATATGTGTGCATTTGTTTTTAAAATCTTGAAGTGATCTTAAGGATGATACAATCTTTGTATCATGTACAATGTTTATGTTTATACCTATACCTGCTATCTTGTACATGTTTGACAAACAAATAAATAAATAAAATAAAATCTGTAAATTTTTACAGGCGATATTAAATAGCATTTTCTCCATGGAAAAGTATCTGCTTCAAGATTTAAGGTAGATAACCGGACATTTGGAATGGAGCAACAAAAGGCAGAATTTGAAATTGAATTATATTGAAGAGCCCTGGTGGTGCAGTGGTTAGAATGGAGTATTACAGGCTAACTCTGCCGACTGCCAGCAGTTCGATCCTGACCGGCTCAAGGTTGACTCAGCCTTCCATCCTTCCCAGGTCAGTAAAATAAGGACCCAGATTCTTGGGGGCGATAGGCTGACTCTGTAAAACCGCTTAGGGAGAGCTGTAAAGCACTGTGAAGCGGTATATAAATCTAAGTGCTATTGCTAGTGTGATGTACAAATGATGAACATTTAACTGCTAAAATGTATAAGCTCTTGCTTAAGTTTGAAATGGAGGATCAAAAAGTGAAAGAGTGCATTAGAAAATGGGCTAAGACTTTATTCGCGGGTATTTGTATGTAGGTCTGTGGTTATTCGGGTTTTCTCCCGCGTGAAGTTGGAGATGTCATTGCAACGTTTCGACGAAGTCTCATTCGTCATCTTCAGGCTGATTATCAGGCTTGTGTCTTCAGCCTCCTGCTCCTAGAAGCAGGAGGCTGAAGACACAAGCCTGATAATCAGCCTGAAGATGACGAATGAGACTTCGTCGAAACGTT
>QLTV01003312.1:234868-254663 GCA_003457575.1 Thermophis baileyi | reverse complement strand
CGTCGCTGCTCTCTGGGTCATCCAGGTCGCCCTGGTGTATAGCAGGCGGAGGTCTGGGCTCCTTCTTGGTGGCCACAAACCGATGCAAGGACTCGGCAGCCTTTGTCGAGGATTCCGCAGCCCTGGCTTCATCCAAGGCGGCGGCCAGAGTAAGGTTTGGCCTGGCCAGGAGCCGGCGCTGCAGGCGGATGTCCTGCACGCCACAAATGAGCTGGTCCAAAAGTATGTCGTCCAGGTCGCGAAATTCACAATGGCTGGACGCTTTATGGAGGGCGGCGATGTATTGATTGATCGATTCGCCCTCTTGCTGCATCCGCTGCCGGAATTCATAGCGCCGGACGATTTTGGACGGGGTGGGTGCATAGTGGGTCTTCATCAAACAGTAGCAGAGTTAGGTAACTCTAGACTGGGAGTATGTCTATAAAGGTATGTCTTTATTGAAACATAAAACATTCGCTTCTCTATCAACTGACTTTTTAGAACAGGGGTATCAAACTCAATTTCATTGAGGGCCGCATCAGGGTTGTTTGACCTCAGGGGGCCAGGGCGGGGGTGGGCGTGGCCATGGTGCATGTGATATGGGACTCATGTTGGGGGCACCTGTGGTAGCCAAGTGTTAAGGCAGGACTTCCCTGAGACCCTTCCTCACTCTCATTATAATCTCCTTCCTTCCTTCCTTCCTTCCTTCCTTCCTTCCTTCCTTCCTTCCTTCCTTCCTTCCTTCCTTCCTTCCTTCCTTCCTTCCTTCCTTCCTTCCTTCCTTCCTTCCTTCCTTCCTTCCGAGGTGGGTTCCTCCAGGTTTGGACCGGTTCGTCCGAACCAGTAGCGACCCTCTGGTGACATCACATTGACATCACGGATCCGGTTCGGTCGGTGCCGGTCCGTGGGTGCCGCCATCTTTTTTTTTTTTTTGAATTTTTTTTTGAATTTTTTTATTTTTTTTTTGGAATTTTTTTCCAGGTTTTTTTTCTTCTGCACATGCACAGAAGCTGAGTTTCCGGCACTGTGCATGTGTCGCCATCTTGTTTTCGGCTTTTTTTTGAATTTTTTTCCAGGTTTTTTTTTCTTCTGCACATGCGCAGAAGCTGAGTTTCCAGCACTGTGCATGTGTCGCCATCTTGTTTTCGGCTTTTTTTGGGGGGGGAAATTTTTTTTGGATTTTTCAGCACTGCACATGCACGCACCTATGAGGCGTGGCCACGCGGCGCGGGAGGAAGCAAACCGGCAGCGAGGTAAGTTAGAACCCACCCCTGTCCTCCTTCCTTCCTTTTCTTTTTCCTTCCCTCTTCATTCTCCTTTCTTCTTCCTTCCCCTCTTTCCTTCTTTTTTCCTTCCTTGCTCTCTTCCCATCTTTCCTTCTTTTTCTTTGTCTTTCCTCTTTCCCTTTCTCCTTTCCTGTCCCTTCTTGCATGCTCAAATGCAAAAGGGGAAACACTTCTCCTTTTGTTTTGTTTTTAGTTTGTTTTGATAGCCCTCTGCCAGCAAAAATGGAGCCCTGGGGAGCTCCGTTTTCGCTGGCAGAGGGCTGTAGGAGGCCATCGCAGCCGAAAACGGGGCAGATTTTCACTGGCAGAGGCACTGTGGGGGGCGGATCTAAGCACCCCATGGGCCGGATGTGGCCCGTGGGCCTTGAGTTTGACACCCCTGTTTTAGAAGGTTGGCATTTTAAAAAAAGGGAAAGTGGTCAAATATTTATTTTTATTTTATTTTTATTTATTGGCCCACTCGACTGCTTATTTCACTCTACTTCCAGTTAACGATGTCTATCAAAACGATTTGCCTGAACTTGTTAAGGATAGCAATCTCTGTGTGCAGAAAAAGGGGACCAAGTAATGTACGTGCTCCATTAATCTGTTGAATGAGTTGATATCCTACTATTGTTGGGTGTTTAGTACACAACCTATAGCACGTGAATTCTGATTTCTTTTAGGAGAGCTTTACAAGTAGCCCTCGACTTACGACCAACAACTGAGCCCAAATTTCCTGTTGTTAAATGAGACATTTGTTAAGTAAGTTTTGCCCCCTTTTACAACCTTTCTTGCCACAGTTGTTAAGTGAATCTGGCTTCACCATTGACTTTGCTTGTCAGAAGTTTGCAAAAGGGGATCACATGATCCTGGGACACTGCAACCATCATAAGTAGGAACCAATTGCCAAGCGTCTGAATTTTGATCCTATGATCATGGGGATGCTACAACGGTCGTAACTGTGAAAAACGGTCATAAGCCACATCTTTCAGGGCTATTGCAGCTTTGAATGGTCACTAAATGAACTGTTGTAAGCAGGGGTGGGCTTCGAAAATTTTAGCAAGGGGTTCTCTGCCCGGTTGCTGGATGGGCGTGGCCATGGTGGGCGTGGCCTAGTCGGCCTCCTGCACCACGGTGGAGGGAGGCGTTTTTGCCCTCCCTGGGCTCCAGAGGCTTTCCTTGAGCCTCCGGGAGGGCGAAAACAGCCTCCCCAGGCTCCGGAGGCCCTCCGGAGGCCAGAAACGGGACTGTTTCCGGCCTTCCCCAACTTCTGGTAGGCCCATTTTTTGCCCTCCCTGAGCCTCCCTGCGTGCCCTGAACTTACCTGGCATCCAAAACCGGCCGCATGGAGACTCCTGGGAGGGGAGGGGTGGGGTGGGCGGGGCCAGCCAGGAGTGGGATTTGGGGGTTCTCCAAACTGCACAGAAGCTAGAGGTTCTCCCGAACCCCCGCGAACCCCCAGCAGCCCATCCCTGGTTGTATTTGATGACTAAATGTTGCCCCTTTCAGATGTTAATAATCTGATGAACAACAGAGTCCTATCATCATACTAATCAAAGCTCTCTCTCTCTCTCTCTCTCTCTCTCACAAACACACACACATACAAACACACACACACACTTGTGCATACTCAAATTTACCCATGAAGATGGAATATGTGTCGGCTTGGAAGTAATAATTATACTCATGAGCACCAAAGTGTTTATTAAATTATCAAATTAATACACCTCTTGACATGTTGGGCTTTGTGAGTAATTATAGTTTAGCACCGTAGTAATAATTTGCAAGATTTATGTAACCAATGAAGGAGCAACTGAAGCCAAAAAGCTGTCTGGAATAATTAAAGTGAAGAGGCATGTTCAACAGGTAATGCCAGCCAAAAGAATTCTGACCTCAGGGCAAAAAACAAAGAAAAAGAGAAAAGGAGAAAGGAAGGTAAACAGACGCCAACTTGGGTATTCCCCGTTGAAGAGACTGTTGTCCTGTCTATACTGCTTCTTCCCACCCACTACTGGATGGGGTCAATGTGACATCTCAGCCTCAAGCTGAGGTCATGAAGGAAGAAGGCCAGAAGATAAAAAGATGGTGTACCTTGTTCCCTGGAGGCGAAGTTTGGAAGGACATATGAAGAAATAGCAATAGCAATAGCAATAGCACTTAGACTTATATACCGCTTCATAGTGCTTTACAGCCCTCTCTAAGCGGTTTACAGAGTCAGCATATTGCCCCCAACAATCTGGGTCCTCATTTTACCCACCTCGGAAGGATGGAAGACTGAGTCAACCTTGAGCCGGTGAGATTTGAACCACCGAACTGCAGCTAGCAGTCAGCTGAAGTAGCCTCCAGTGCTGCACTCTAACCACTGCGCCACCTCGGCTCTTAATAAGCAGAAGAACATCGACAATGACATTCCCTAAATTCCACTGAAGATGTTAACTAGCCTGGTAATGAAATGTTCAGAAACCAACCCACAAGCTTGGAGAATGAACCTCCACCCTCATCCTACACCCAAAATACAGATATTTGCCACTATCGCAAATATGAAGAATGGTTGCTGGAATTGGGTATGTCTAGCGTAATGAAAAGAAGGCATAGGGCAGAGGTGGATTTCAGCAGGTTCTGACCAGTTCTGGAGAACCGGTAGCAGAAATTTTGAGTAGTTCGGAGAACCGGTAAATACCACCTCTGACTGGCCCCGCCCCCATCTATTCTCTGCCTCCCGAGTCCCAGCTGATCGGGAGGAAATGGGGATTTTGCAGTAACCTTCCCCTGGAGTGGGGAGGGAATGGAGATTTTGCAGTATCCTTCCCCTGCCACGCCCACCAAGCCACGCCCACAGAACCGGTAGTAAATTTTTTTGGATCCCACCACTGACGTAGGGGGTGATGTGATAGCAGTCTTCCAATATCTGAGGGGATGCCACAAAGATGAGAGAGCCGAGGTGGCGCAGTGGTTAGAGTGCAGTACTGCAGGCTACTTCAGCTGACTGCTAGCTGCAGTTCGGCGGTTCAAGTCTCACCGGCTCAAGGTTGACTCAGCCTTCCATCCTTCCGAGGTGGGTAAAATGAGGACCCAGATTGTTGGGGGCAATATGCTGACTCTGTGAACTGCTTAGAGAGGGCTGTAAAGCACTATAAAGCGGTATATAAGTCTAAGTGCTATTGCTATTGCTATTGCTATGAGGGAGGTCAACCTATTCTCCAAAGCACCTGAAGGCAGGACAAGAAGCAATGGATGGAAACTAATCAAGGAGAGAACCAACCTAGATATAAGGAGACATTTCCTGATGGTTAGGACAATTAATCATTGGAATGGCTTGGCTTCAGAGTTGTGGGTCCTCTATCCCTGGAGCTCTTTAAGAAGATACTGGAAGCCATTTGTCTGAAATGGTATAGGGTCTCCAGCTTGAGCAAGAGGTTAGAACAGAAGACCTCCAAGATCCCTTCCAAATCTGTTATTCTGACTTCTGTGAAGATAGCAAATGATCTTAAGAGCAAAAAGAAGACAAACCTACGTGAAATTTTCTATGGCCACTGCTGATAAATTGACACCAGGTTCTGCAGATATTCCCTGTTTTATGTTTGGATGAACATGACGGGCAAAAACCCAGCCTATTTACTTTAAATATGCTTCTATGTGTGAGGAATTTATAACATGACTTCATTCAGTAATTAGATATAGCATAATGGTTGAACTCAGGCACTTTCCTTCAGCTCAATGGACCATACAGACTGTTAGAGAAAATATTCTGCATTTTAGGATAACAGAGACCAGGTTTGATTCTTACTCTTTGTGATATCTTCTGAGTCCTTAGTAAGATATTCCAAAACTCTTCCTCCCAACATTTTTTCCTCAAGACTAAAATCTAGTCTAGTGAAAAGTAGGAACTAGGAGAGACATGATAGCAGTGTTTCAATATTTGAGGTTTAAAGAGTGCAGAAGGCTAAACCTAAGTTGAATTTAGCTGATAGTGTTGGTCAGCTATGTTCACATGGCCTACTTAAACTTAGTTGCTTGTTGGAAGCTGTTAGTAAATGTTGAGAAAGATGGTTCATAAAATGAGATGATAGGGTGATCCTGCTGTAAATCACATTAGTAAAATCAGATGGCAAGTGATCAGAATATACATTTAGGATCTGATACATATACAGATGTTATTTTTAGGCTGATTGTAAATATGTCATGTACTTTGATTTTATAGTGGTTGGGTCCTTTTACTTTAGTTTTAAACTCAACTGATCATTCCCCTTGCAGTTGAACCACAACATAAAACATAATATACATATATATATTTGCATAAAGTTTTTTATTTTTTAACATGTCAAAATTTCATTTTCAATTAACTGTGTTGTCTGGGTATAAATAGTTTGAAAGATAATAATCATAATGTTTACAACAATATTCATTACATTGATATTAATTCTATAATAATAAAAATAATAATCATAATATTGACTTCTCTGTTTTAACAAATCTCCCTTATTTCATTAATCTTTTTTTTATATTTCCATGTTTCTAACTTCTGTTTTTGTTATCTAACCATTGATAAAATAAATCCCATATAATAAAATATTCAGTTTGTTCCTTTTCCTTAATTGCAAGTGTTAATCTACCGGTATTCATTTCTGCACATTCTAAATTTTTATTTTATTTTATTGTTCAGTTACTAATTAACCCACTTTAGCACAGTGGTTAGCAAATCAACCAGAGTGAGTTTGCATAACAAGTTATTTAAAAACAAACAAACACTACCAACAAACTTAATCAAGCTTTGCACATTGTAAAAATGTAGCTGCTAGATTTCATACAACTTGATAGACCATTTTGTGCAAACATAACCAAGGATGTTATGGATCTCCTTTGTAGAACTCCTGCTGAACTAACTCTGTGCTTTTGGACAACGTGTTGGAAGAACCATCTGAATGAAAAGACAATCTTTATGTCTGGAAGGGAAGAAGGGCCTTGTGGCTTTTTTAAAGAGATCTGTCAGAGTGGGGATGCAAGTAGCCAAGAGTTAACTATTTTCTCTGTGGGGAAAATAGTGCTCTCTGAGCTTGGTTGTTTTCTTGCAGGCTTTTCATAACCCTGCTAAGTAACATCCTCAGTGCTAGAAAGGAGTGAGGTTTGCTCTCTATTTATACACTAGTGCAGCGGTGAAATATACTTACCTTCCCTACCGGTTCGGAAGCGCTCGCTCCGCGTGCACTTTTTTGCCCACACTCTGCTCGCGCATGGGCTTTTCCACCCTTTGCGCATGCGCAGAACGCTTTGCGCATGAGCAGAGGGTAAAAAAACAAACAAAATGGCAGCATCCAGGTGGGTGGGCGGAGTCTCGTGCTGCAGTCGCTACCGGTTCTCCGAACCACCAGCAGGTGGCGCTACCGGTATGCCCGGACTGGGCCGAACCGGCAGCATTTCACCCCTGTATTAGTGGCTTGCCCTGTCAGTGTCGGTGGGGATTTCTTGGTGGTTCTTTGATTAAGCTATTGATTATTGTTTGATTGTTTGTCTGTGTTGGTAATTCCTTGATTGGAGTATTGTTTACTGCTTGATTGTAAAGCCTAACCCTTGTATATAAAGCCTAACTTGTATATAAACAGAGAACAAACACCACTCCCTTCTAGCACTGACAATATTACCTAGTTGAGTCCTGAAACATCTGCAAGAAAACAACTCAGCTCAGAGAGCACCAAGGACCCCACAGTTCAACCCTTAGCTACAAATCTTCTCTTCTCTTCTCTTCTCTTCTCTTCTCTTCTCTTCTCTTCTCTCTTCTCTTCTCTTCTCTCTTCTCTTCTCTTCTCCATTATCTCTTCGCTTCCATCTGTCAATCAACTGCATTTTTTTGCAGCCCAGATTTTCAACTCTAGTCTGCTTCTGGAAATTTTAGAGCATTTCAGCTAACAATATTGTGAGTAACTTCGCTTGAACCCTGGTGGTGCAGTGGTTAAAATGCAGCATTGTAGGCAAAATGCAGTGTTGCAGGCTAAGTCTGCCTACAGCCTGACGTTCGATCCTGACAGGGTTGACTCAGCCTTCCATCCTTCTGAAGTCAGTAAAATGAGGACTCAGATTGGTTGCGGGCAAGATACAAATAATACTTCTCCATTGTAAACTGCCCAGAGAGTGCTGTAAAGCACTATGGGACAGCCTATAAGCTAAATGCTATTGATATTGATTACAATGGCAGAAATAACTCCTCAGAAAAGGGATTCTTGGTGGACTCTGAGGTTGGTTGTTTTCTTGCAAGAAAACAGCCAAACTCAGAGACCACCAAGGACCCTCATTTCAACTCTGAACTACAAATAGAATAGAATAGAATAGAATTTTTTATTGGCCAAGTGTGATTAGACACACAAGGAATTTGTTTTGGTGCATATGCTCTCAGTGTACATAAAAGAAAAGATAAGTTCGTCAAGAATCATAAGGTACAACACTTAATGATAGTCCGGGTACAAATAAGCAATCATATCATAGTAGGAACCAGTCAATATAAATTGTAAGGATACAAGCAACAAAGTTACAGTCATACAGTCATTTGTGGGAGGAGATGGGTGATGGGAACATTGTTCTGAGGGTAGAAGTTGAAACTGTTTATGTCCAGGATGTGAGGGGTCTGTAAATATTTTCACAGCCCTCTTTTTGACTCGTGCAGTATACAGGTCCTCAATGGAAGGCAGGTTGGTAGCAATTGTTTTTTCTGTAGTTCTAATTATCCTCTGAAGTCTATGTCTGTCTTGTTGGGTTGCAGAACCAAACCAGACAGTTATAGAGGTGCAGATGACAGACTCAGTAATTCCTCTGTAGAACTGTATCAGCAGCTCCTTGGGCAGTTTGAGCTTTCTGAGTTGGCGCAGAAAGAACATTCTTTGTTGTGCTTTTTTGATGACGTTTTTGATGTTAGGTGTCCATTTTAGATCTTGCGATATGGTAGAACCTAGAAATTTGAAGGTCTCTACTGTTGATACTGTGTTGTCTAGTATTGTAAGAGGTGGAAGTATGGGACTGTTTCTCCTAAGGTCTACCACCATTTCTACGGTTTTGAGTGTGTTCAGTTCCAGATTGTTGCAGTCGCACCACAAGGTTAGTTGTTCAACCTCCCGTCTGTATGCGGATTCATCATTGTCTCGAATGAGACCAATCACTGTTGTGTCATCTGTGAACTTCAGTAGTTATATATTCTCCTTTATTGATAATCACTAAGAAGGGCTTCCAATCAATGAAATGCCCAGGTGACACCTTCCTTTGGCAAGCTCAAAAGTCCAAACTCCTTTCCAGAATCTCCTATATGCAGAGAAAACTGTGGGCAGGTGTTTGCCAATGACCTCTTCAAGGAGCAACTCTTGTGATACTAGCCAATACCTGCCAAAGTCAACCCCGTGTGGTACACAACACACACTTTCCATTGCGAATCAAAAGCATCTTATCTTCTCCCAGCTGGCCAATTAAACCACCTCAAATCCAAACAAAAAATAATAATATCTTTGTGCAGGCATGATTGCCTCAGCAGGTTGAAACTTACCTGGAGTTGGAGGTGTAAACAAGAGGCATCCCAAAACTTGGAAATCTAACTGGTAAATGGGATTCAGGTGATAAGGCCTAAGGGAGTCCATTTTGCTTCTTTTTAGTCTTGTTTCAGGTATATGTTTTGGCTTGAATCTTGCAAAACTCCATGTTGGCCCGAACTCCAGCAGAATAAAAATGGGGCTCGGCTGACAGAGTTGTTGCAAGACATCGGGCCAATTTGTAAAAAAAACAAATCAGCGCAACTTGGAACCCACACCGTCATTCTGATCTGGATGTAAACAGTGGTCTCAAGCCAACTATGCATGTTGCTTATGCTGTCATCCATCTTACCCAAGGCCTAATCTACGAAAGGCACAAAATCTCTTGCGCACTAACCGGGGAAACCAAGCCATTTTGCCTATGGCGGGAAGACTTTGAAACTTTGGAGATTGTGAACAAACTAAACAGGCTGGAACGGAGTTCTCCAACAACAGCAACAACAACAACAACCCGCATTTAAAATTGTAGCAGATCATGAAGAAGCTAGATCAATGGAGCATTGTTTTAGAATGAAGTTGAAATTCCCGTGTTTGAGGAAATCTTTACTTGTGGGTTCCTTACTCAGGAACCCACAGCCTAATCAAGGAGCCACCAAGAAGACTCCCACCAACACTTGTATCAGTAGTGGGTTCTAAATCCCATTGCTACTGATTCGCTCATGCGTGCGTGCGCGCACGACGCTTCTGCGCATGCAGAAAATGGCGGCGTCCCAGGTGGGTGGGCGGAGCCTTCCGCCGCCGCTACCGGTTCGCTGAACTGGGCTGAACTGGGAGCAACCCACCACTGACTTGTATGTAAACAGAGAGCAAACCCCACTCCCTTCTAACACTGATGATATTACCTAGTTGGGTAATGAAACATCTGTAAGAAAACAACCAAGCACAGAGAACACCAAGGATCGCACAGTTCTCCTCTTCCTCCTCTGCCACTCTGCCAACTCCATTCTCTTCTAGCACTGTTGATGTTACCTAGTTGGGTCATGAAACATCTACAAGAAAACAACCCAAGGTTTGAGAGCTCCAAGGACACCACAATTCAAGCCTGAGCTACAAATATTCTCTTCTATCAGTACTACTAAATCTATGAGATACCCTTCACCATACATGTGAAAATATCTGCTGCGAGCTCCACGTAGGCATCAGGGAGGGCATCCGGCCAGTAAATGCTCAGCTCCATCCAGTCACCCCAAATTACAGAGTCGTAAAAAAAAAAGAAAAAAAAAACCTGAATTAAGTGACTTGTATCTTAGTCCCAAAGAATTCTAAACTAATGTATCCAGGAGGTCTCTCTCCCTTGAGCTGGCTAGGAAGGAAGTGGAAAGTCACAAAGATCTCCAAGGTCATCTCACTCCATTCCTGCTATGTCCAGTACATATATCCTGTTATTCTTTCTATGGAAATTGTTGTAATAATGAACTCTCTAGAGATTGTCAACCAGGGGTAAGATCCCACCCCCCTTAGAGCTACGTACATGTTCATACTTCAGGTTTAATTACCAAAATTAAAATGTGCTCCAGGACATAAAAGATGAAGACACTGGATAAGAATCCTCAGTGAGCAGAGGCCCATGGAGTTCAGGCTGCTGTTGACATGGTAATCTGTCAATGATCCTTGGGGAGCCCATTGACAGAGCTTGAGATCAATAGTTTTGTTCTCACTCAACTTCTATAATTTCTTAGTTCAACTGGCTCAGAAATCATTGCAAGGAAGAAGTAGAGGAGGCCTTACTTGAATTCTTGCGGGTCTAAAGCTAACAAGCTCAACTTAAATGGATATAAAAAATGATGTTGAGACTCTAGAAAGAGTGCAGAGAAAAACAGCAAAGATGATTAGGGGACTGGAGGCTAAACTGTATGAAGAATGGTTGTAGGAATTGGGTATGTCAAGTTTAATGAAAAGAAGGACTAGGGGAGACATGATAGCAGTGTTCCACTATCGATGGGGTTTCCACAAAAAAGAGGGGGTCCACCTATTCTCCACAGCACCTGAAGGCAGGACCAGAAGCAACGGATGGAAAGTAATCAAAGAGAGAACCAACCTAGAAGTAAAGAGGAATTAGAACAGTTAGATTATTCCTAAAAATGGTTTCTATGGTGGATTTCCTCAAGTGAGAAAATTTGAAAGTAAGAAGGAACTAGCTTATCTTGTTTGAAATGCACAGAAGGAAAGAGGATGTGAGACAGGATACACATACCTACAGTCAGATGGCTAGAAAAGGAATAGATTATAACCATGTCCAAAGAATGTATATTAGGGGTCCTCAAACTTTTTAAACAGGGGGCCAATTCACAGTCCCTCAGACTGAAGGGGGACCAGACCGGATGGGTGGGCATGGCTAGGTGATCATGTGACTGGGTGGTCATGGCTAGGTGGTCATGTGACTGGGTGGGCATGGCCAATTTAGCAGTCCATTAAACAATACACACAAATTAAACTTTAATTTGTTATGCTCCTGGGGGTGGTTAGTTAAGGTATGTGGCTGCCTTGGTGTGTGTGTGAGGGACTTGTGTTTGTGTGTTTGTGTGTGTGTGTGTGTGTGTGTGTGTGTGTGTGTGTCTTTCTCTCTCTCTCCCTCCCTCTCTCTCTCCCTCCCTCCCTCTCTCTCTCCCTCCCTCTCTCTCTGGAGGCTGGGGAAGCCAAAAACGGACCCATTTTTGGCCTCCTCAGCCTCCAGAACCACTCTGCCGCCCCAAAACAGGCCCATTTTTGGCCTCCTGAGTCCTCCACGCATCCTGTTTTTAGCCTCCCCGGCCTCCAGAACCATTCTGCCACCCAAAAATGGGCCCATTTTTGGCCTCATCGGCCTCCAGAAGTGGGTGGGGGCCAGCCTGTAGGTGGGGCGATGTGGGTGGGGAAGACTTGTGGTCCCGCGTGGGCCGGATTAATGGCTTCAGCGGGCCGTATCCGGCCCGTGGACCGTAGTTGGAGGACCCCTGATGTATATGGACAGAAATAGACTCAGGAATGCATTTGTTGTAGGGTATGGGTATAAATTTAAGTAGTGTAGTCACTGGAAAAGGAGGGAGGGAGGGAGGGAGGAAAGGAGGGAGGAAAGGAAGGAAGGAAGGAAGGAAGGAAGGAAGGAAGGAAGGAAGGAAGGAAGGAAGGAAGGATTTTATTTAATTTTGGAAATGTGTTCAGTCTGATTGACAGTCACCCTTTCATTTCCATTTCTAAGGAATTGATTACAACTCCTTTCCCCCCCTTGTTTGCAGCCACAAGGAGATGGTTGCTATAGTGATAGAAGGATAGTAGAACTGGAGAAGAGGAGCAGGGAAATTAAATGAAACGAGCTTTTCATGATGGAAACATAAGGAATGGTCTGATGGACCATTGTTGTCTGGGGAGGTTCTTCATACCAAGAGAACGATCAGAGTGGAGCCAAAGTTCTCTAGAACTGGAGAAGCCACCAGCTGAAGACTTTCCTATCTTCCATCTGAATGTTAAATCTAGGGATGCTTCAGAATTAAATCTTGGCAAACTATATGCGGGCACACCCTGTTGGGGGAGGCTATATTATCCAAAGGGCAGAAAAAGATTAACAAGCAAGCCAAAGAAATCTCCCTCCAGAGGAGATAAGAGTGAAGAAGAAATGTAGCAAACTCCAGAACAGGAGTCTCCAAACTTTAAGACGTGTGGACTTCAACTCCCAGAATTCCTTTGATATTGGCTGGGGAATTCTGGGAGTCGAAGTCCACAAATCTTAAAGTAGCTAAGTTTGGAGAGCCCTGGTTTAGATAAATCCAATCGCCCAATTTCCTTGCACAGAAACCTAAGCAGAGTTTCTTTTCCTTTGGCTGTAGACCAGGAGTGTCAAACTCAAGGCCCGGGGGCCGGTTCCGGCTAGTGGGGTGCTTAGATCTGGCCTGTGGGGGCACCATGGAAACAGCAAAGGACCAGCCCACGGTGCTTCTGCCAGCAAAAACAGAGCTCAGGAGGGCCACGAGCACGAGTGAGGTCGAGCTGGCCACCCCATCCTGGCCATGTCTACCCTGCCCCCCCCCCCCGAGGTCAAACACAACCCTGATGTGGCCCTCAATGAAATCGAGTTTGCTGTAGACCAAACCATTCTAGACCTCTTTCTCATAGCAAGATGTTAGACCACTTCTCCAAAGCGTACTTCCAGCCATTATTCCAGAAAGCCATCCCACAATGCATTTCTTTAGAACACCCATTTAAAGCAGTTTTTAGGCCAGCCCAGAATCGCTGGGATTTGGGCGTCTTATACATTTAATAAATTATTCTGGTTGGTTGCACAGTCATCCAAATGTTTAGACTGGATTTGACATTTTGGTCTACCAATTGAGTCCTTCCCAAGCATCTGTGATAGGCAGATGTTGTTGTTTGATGGTGTTACAGGTATTGTCGCAATACCTTTATGTAAGCTGTTCCAAGTAAAGCTGCCTTTCGTAATTGACTGATGGGGATTTTGTCAATGCCGATAGTGTTCAAATGGTGCTCCAGTTGTTTTGGAGTTGCACCCAAGGTGCCTATTATTCTTGGTACTACCTTTGCTTGCTTTTGCCACAGTCATTCTACTTCTATTTGCAGGTCTTTGTATTTTGTGTGATTTTCTCCAGTTCTTTTCCTTCCCTTTTGCTATCTCCAGGTATTGCCACATCCACTATCCATACATTTTTGTTTTTCTTAGCAACAATTGTCAAGTCTGGGATGCTGTTTGGCAGATGCTTATCTGGTTGGAATTCTAAAATCCCAGAACACTTCAGCTTCTTCGTTGCTGTTGTTTTATTATTATTAATTTGTCTATTTTGTGGTCCCATCAGTTCTTGCTTGCAGGCAAATAGCATTTCTTGTAGATATTCTGGTGCACTGTTGCTGCTACTTTGTGATGGGTTGATTGTAATCATTCTGTGCGATCTTCTTTGCAGTAGCTAGCTAGGTGGTCTGTTGTCTCTTCGGATTCTTTGCAGAGGTGACATTTACTGTCGGTTGCTGTCTTTTCAATTCTGGCGTTGTATGAATTTGTTCTTAAGGCTTGGTCTTGTGCAGCCAGAATTAGACCAAGGAATTATTATGATGGTTGGTCACACAGTCAGCCAGATGGTTAGACTGGATTTGGCATTTTTATCCACCTATCAAGTCCTTCTCAAAGACCTGGATAGGCAGATGTTGTTTCATAGTAGTCCAAAAGGCGCTTTTTCAAAACACGACTGGACTTTGCTTTTCCTTGAAGACGTTTTGCTTCTCATCTGAGAAGCTTCTTCAGTTCTGACTGAATGGTGGAGGATGGAAGGATTTATATTCCTTGCAGTCATCTGGTCATTAGTACTCTTTCTGAGAGTCATTGAGCCACTTGGAGGTTTATCTGTGGCCTCAGGGTCACCTGAAAAGTGCAAATGGTTGTGGACGCTGAGGGCGTAGATAAAAGTCGAAGTGGCCTCAACATCTCTCAGAAAGAGTACTAATGACCAGAGCACTGCAAGGAATATAAATCCTTCCATTCTCCACCATTCAGTCAGAACTGAAGAAGCTTCTTAGATGAGAAGCGAAATGTCTTCAAGGAAAAGCAAAGTCCAGTCGTGTTTTGAAAAAGCGCCTTTGGGACAACCATGACATGAATGACTGAGAATCTCCATAGATGTTGTTTCATAATATTAAAATTATTATTATTTCAGAGTTGTTCACATCCATCAGAAAAAATCCTAAGATGTCCCACTTCCACTGCTCAAAAAGAATTCTAAAACTGCTGGCTGAGGCAAAATTTCTGAAAGAGTGAAACAAACTTTTTTTGATGACCACTTATAAATGGGATGTACCTCAAAAGGCTGACTTTTCTTATGTTCTGGATAATTAAAGCTATTAAACTATTAAGAAAGCAGAAATTTTATCTGGCATATCATGGCAAGGAAGATCTAGATAGGCAGACCAATTAAAGATCAACTTTGATTCCGCTAATCCTTTTTAATTGCTTTTTTAATGGTCGCGATTTTTTAAATTCTAAATTATGAAGTACTTGGTGGGGAAAAAAAATAGAAGAAATGGGGGGGGGGAATCTCCACACCCTAAAATGCTGATGTAAGGCAATTAGCTAATCAAGATAACTTCGTTTTGTTTGAATAACTTTTGGTGGGCAAAGTGTAGACTCCTTATTCTGATTAATATACGGCTCTATGTTATCTCATCTCATCTCATCTTCTTGGAACAATGTATAACAATTTAAATGAGGATCACAAAATGTCATACACACCTGGCAGCCAGCCCCCCCCCTAGCTTGGAAAATAAAATAGCTGCGATTTTTAACTAGATTTTTAACAAAGATCTCCTACATCGCGGCTGTAGGAATACATACATCTTTTGTTTTCTTTTCACCTTAAGGCAGAATGAATTTGGGGTCTGTTTGCATCTGTTTTATTTATTATTTCATTTATTTTGAAGAGACATATACAGCCACCCACCTCGTAGGGGGTGTCTGTATATGGGGTGGCCCGCAAAACAATGTTTTCTTAAATTCTGCTTCGTGCAACTGAATTAGGGCCAGAAAATGTAAAAGGGGATGGAGTTGCAGAGATGTTTCGGTATCTTATAGTGTAACATAATATAAATAGCAATGCAGAATGCTCCAATGCAATTGAAAAGCTGAATGAGAAGCATTGCAGTAATGAAATATTTATTTATTTATTTAGTTAGTTAGTTATTTAGTTAGTTAGTTAGTTAGTTTTATTTCTATGCCGCCCAACTCCCGGAGGACTCTGGGATAGAATATGAAAAAAAGCATGGATTTTGTAGTACAGGTAGTCCTCGACTTACGACAATTGGGAATTTCTGTTGCTAAGCAAGGCAGTTATTCAGTAAGTCACACCCAATTTTATGACCTTTTAGCCATGAATGTGAATTCAAGTGAATTCGACTTTCCCCCATTGACTTTGCTGGTTGGAAGATAGCAAGGAAGCTCGCAAATGGTGATCACATGATCCCAGAACAACACAACCACTGTAAACACATGGCGGGTATCGAACGCCTGAATTTTGATCACAGGTCTGTGAGGGGTGAGTGTGCTACAATGGTTGTAAGTGTGAGGACCAATTGTAAAACACTGTTTTCAGTGCCGTTGTAACTTCAAACGGTCACTGAATGAATGGTTGTAATTTGAGGACTATCTGTCCTGGAAATAAGAGCAAGAGTAGTGAACAAAGTGTTAGACAAGGACAACTCATGTTCAAGGCTAAGCCCAACCATGGACTAGCAGCTGGCACTCAAATCGGCCATCAGCAGGCACATAGAGATAAACAGCATCTACATATCATTCAAAGAGTTGCACAGCAGGTGTCCAAATGGAGTCAGAGATGCTGACACGAACATGTAGTTTTATATAAATAAATATATTTTATATCTATCTATCTATCTATCTATCTATCTATCTATCTATCTATCTATCTATCTATCTATCTATCTATCTATCTATCTATCTATCTCAAACGAGATAGTCAGGCATCATGAGGTAAATCACAGAGCACACAAAAGAAAAAGGCGGGAAAAAGGGAAACGCCCCCTCCACACCCACAGCAACCAATCACAGCACAGATTGCCTCATGCAGGAGCCAACACTCCGGTACCCATCAACTACAACTGTGCGTTCTGGCTCACTGCACAACCCCACTGCTCCAGCTACTAAAGTTAAATATCTTAACAAAAAGGCAATGAAAAAGCCAAATGGGAGACAGCACCCTGATGAGCAGAGATGAACACCAAGATTAATACTAGATGAACAATCAAGGAGTAAATGATACCCAATCAAGGAATTACCAACTCAGACAAGCAAACTAGCAGTAAACAATAGCCCAATCTAGCACCCACCAAATCCATTCAGAGCAATGCTGACAGGGCAAGCAACTAGTATACAAAATGAGAGCAAACCCTACTGCCTTACTAGAACTGATGATGTTACCTAGTCAAGGCCCCCACATTTTAACCCTGAGCTACAAATATTCTGTAGGATAGGATGGGATCAGGGGTGAAATTCAAAATTTTTCCCTACCGGTTCTGTGGGCGTGGCTTGGTGGGCGTGGCAGAGGAAGGATACTGCAAAATCTCCATTCCCTCCCCACTCCAGGGGAAGGATACTGCAAAATCCCCATTCCCTCCCCACTCCTGGGGGAAGGATATTGCAAAATCTCCATTCCCNGCTTCCTCCTCCGCCTCCTCTCAGAACAGAATGCAAACTCCACTCCCGTCTAGCACTGATGATGTTACCTAGTTGGGTCATGAAACATCTCAGAGACCAAGGCCCTCACAGTTCAACCCTGAGCTACAAATATTCTATCCTGTCAGTATTAACACTGGGTTACTTTAGATTAGTGGTTCTCAACCTGTGGGTCGCGACCCCTTTGGGGGTCGAACGACCCTTTCACAGGGGTCACCTAAGCGCGCGGTAGCACGCCATCTTGGTGCCACGCCCCCTTTGTCACCTCATTGCACACAGGGAGGGGGTGGGGTGGGGGTCACAGCGGTGGGGCGGGGGTCGCGGCATTAGGAAGGTTGAGAACCACTGCTCTAGATGATTGGCTCCATTCTGTTAATATTTTATAATCATTTGTTCATCATATTTTATAATCATTTGTTCATAATAAGTTAAAATACCCTATATTCTATCCACTATGTAGTTAGGCAGGGCACCATTGACTAACTGGAGAGGGCAGGAAATACACATCAGCATAGAGATGGGGCTTTTTAAAATTTATTAAAAATTTATCCCACCTTCATTACTTTATAAGTCGCGGGGGGGGGGTGGGGAGGGGGTCGCGGCATTAGGAAGGTTGAGAACCACTGCTTTAGATCAATCAATATTTTGGATTACAGGATTGTTGTAGGAAAAATAAGAACTGGGTTTGCTATGAATCATTACCTCCAGCTCCTGGAGGAAAGACATAATATAAATTAAATGACTAAATAAATCCAATGTCTCCTTCCTGCTGCCTTGATGGATCCTTCTTAAATATCTTCTCTCTAAGCTGCCTATTTCCTATTCAGTAAACCAATTTCTCTCTCAATGAGTGATGCTATCACGTTAACCATACAGTGACACTCAAGTTATATAATCAGTATGTCTACATGTATTAACTGTTAGGCTGTTATCTGATAATAGGATGTATCACCTTTGAACGCATGAAATTAGCATGTTATCTTTGTTTGCTGTTTGATATGCAGAGCTTATGCTCTGGAAAGGTTTTGCAAATTAAACTAGTAGTTCACATTCTAACTTCATGTATCCAGAAATAATGGATGTGGTTCCTTATGCTTCTGTTTTTATTTTATTGGTATTACCATATGTTTTTTTTTATTTGTGCAGTTTTAAAATAGTGAAATAGCTCCTTCAGTCTGATAAGCTACAATATGATATGATATCCAATATTATAGGATATGCAATCTAAGCGATAGCATGAGGAACAATTGCAGGAATTGGGTTTGTCTATTTTAATGAAAAGGGAGGGTAGGGGGTGACATGATAGCAGTATTCCAATATATAAGGGGCTGCCACAAAGAAGAAGGGGTCAACCAATTCTCCAAAGCACCTGAAGGCAGGACAAGAAACAATGGATGCAAACTAATCAAGGAGAGAACCAACCTAGAACTAAGGAGAAATTCCCTGACAGCGAGAACCATTAATCAGTAGAACAACTTGCCTCCAGAAGTTGTGGGTACTCCATCACTGGAGGTTTTAAATAAGAGATAAGACAGCAATTTGTCTGAAATGGGTACAGGGTCTGCTGCCTGAGCAGGAGGTTGGACTAGAAGACCTCCAAAGTCCCTGCCAACTCTGTTATTCTGTTAGATATTTTTATTTTATCTGTTGCCATTTTGGCTTCATCTTGGTTCTAATAAAAACACGTTCAAGCGTTTTGCCAAAATTTCATACAATTAGAAAGAGCTTTCATCATATGAATAAATCTCACTGGGAAAAAATTAAATCCTAGGAAAAAACAAACAAGCAAAAAAGGACTAAATGAGGATTTGGTTGGGCTCATTTGTTGAATAGGAATTTCCTAACACATTTGTGTCATGGGGATATTTAAGGAAACAGAATAGAATAAGGGAGGGGCTAGCAATGAGAGATACATCTATTGAGACAGGGTATAGTTGTATAAAGTGTGAGTTTATAAATACAATGTATTTAAGTGTGTTTACAGCACATCTCTTCTTTGCTCTCTTTTTTCTCTCTTTTTTCTATTTTTTTTTCTGCCATTTTTTCAATGGCTGGTGGTACGTTCTATGCTGGGGGGGGGGGGAATGGACCTCTTGACTCTAGCCAGTGTCGTTTGATGGAGAATTTGCTTTTGTTTGGGTTCTGATTAAAAAGAAAAAAAAATCTACAAATTTCTTCAGAAGCAAGAAGGAAAGAACTTTTAAAAAATAATTATTGAATGAAGGTCCTTGTGGAGTTCAAAGCTGACAACATAATTTAGTAATAAAGGGATTATCCATTCTGGTTTGAAATTATGAGGATGCTGTATAGGACAGGGCAAAAAGAGATGGAGGTACTATGTATATATTGTCAAATCACCTGGTATACCCAAATATGGGAGGGAGCATATTGCTTCCTTTTTGCCTTTCGGCCCCTCCAGGGGCCATCCAGGCAGTTAATTAGGCAGGTGATTTAACAGAGAGAAAAAAACATATATATATCCTTGTCCCTGGAACAAGCAGATAGGGAGAAGAATCCTGTGGCTCAGAGGTTTAAACAGTTGCCTGACAAGGCAAGTGGCCCAGGTTCTAATCCCATAAGGGTGTGGCTAGCTGATGAGAGCTAAATAGCTCGAAATAGATCTATACTAGTCTCCCTTTATTTATGTAAAAATATGTAACATATAGAAACAGACTGTCATTTGTAAGTAACTGCCTGGATGGCCCCTGGAGGGGCCGAAAGGCAAAAAGGAAGCAGTATGCTCCCTCCCATATTTGGGTATACCAGGTGATTTAACAGAAAAAAACATATATATATCCTTGTCCCTGGAACAAGCAGATGAG
>QLTV01003312.1:162673-174259 GCA_003457575.1 Thermophis baileyi | reverse complement strand
CTATTCTATTCTATTCTATTCTATTCTATTCTATTCTATTCTATTCTATTCTATTCTATTCCATTCCATTCCATTCCATTCCATTCCATTCCATTCCATTCCATTCTAAATATAATTTAATAAATAAATAAAGATGCATGCATGTGAAAAATGGGTAAGACAATGGGACATTTCATTTAATTGGGGCTTTTTTCCTGAAATTTGTCAAGTGTTTTTTTTTAAATCACAATAATTGCTAAGGAAGACCATGAAGAAGGGTTCCAGCTGCCTTAAACACCATCTTCACCAGAACTTTTTTTTTTTTAATGTATCAAGAAACAAAAGGGCCAGGATAGGAGAGCAGACGGAGAACCTTTCTGTGGGCACAAGAGGAAGTATTGATACCCTTCAATATGTCCTCATCCCATTTTTTTTTGAAAGGATAATTGGTTCAAGACGACGCCCGGCTCTGTTAATGGAAGAGTCTGTTGAAGCCGAGCTCGAGAGAAAGGCACAATTCAGTGGTTCTCCCCAGTGAATCTGGGCCTGCAATTATGTCACCACTTAGGAGAAGAGGTGTCCCCGATGGCCTGAAATAAATCCTGCAGCCCAACAGATTGAACTATTTAGCCTCCGCGATATCATCGTTCTCTAGGTTATTTTTTAGGGATCGAGTTTCGGTAAAGTGACGGGAAGGCCAAGTTCAGAGACAGAAAGGAGCACGAAAGGGTTGGGATGTTAGAATAATATCATTTTTTAACCTATCTCTCAGTGGCGCATCTCGCTATCCCTCCATTTGGAAACCCAACGAGAAAATTCAGCTGAATTAAACAAAAATGATAAACAGGAACATTTCCATATGCAGGTAGTCCTCAACTTACAACCAGGTGTTTAGTGATTGTTCGAAGTTACAACGCCACTGGAAAAAAAAGTGACTTATGACCAGTTTTCATACGTATGACTGTTGCAGCATCCCGATGGTCACGTAATCAAAATCCGGATGCTTGGCAACTGGCATGTATTTATGACAGTTGCACTGTCCTAGGGTCATGTGATCACTATTTGTAACCTTCCCAGCTGGTTACCAACAAGCCAGATTCTCTTTAACAACTGCATGATTCATTTAACAATGTCAGTGATTCGCTGAACAACTGGGTAGGAATAGGAATAGAATAGAATAGAATAGAATAGAATAGAATAGAATAGAATAGAATAGAATAGAATAGAATAGAATAGAATAGAATAGAATAGAATAGAATAGAATAGAAACCCCACTCCCTTCTAGCACTGATGATGTTATCTAGTTGGGTAATAAAATGTCTGCAAGAAAACAAGTAACCTCACAGAGCACCAAAGTCTCCCACGCCCTGCCAGACTTCATAATTGAAGTTGGGGAAAAACTAGGAAGACACAATTCAAGATAATTTCCCCAACCTGGGCAGGACTTCTATGAAAGCATGGGCATTTAGAAAGAAGAGCTGAAGGATAATTATGGTAGGTTACACCACTGGCCAGATGTTTAGACATTTTATCTAGCAATTTTGATCTTGCTTTGAACTGTTATGGAAAATAATCTTTTTACTTCATATATAGGAAAGAAAGATGGAAGGAAGGAAGGAAGGAAGGAAGGAAGGAAGGAAGGAAGGAAGGAAGGAAGGAAGGAAGGAAGGGAAGGGAGGGGAAGGAGGGAGAGAAACAAGAAAGAAAGAAAGAAAAAGAAAGAAAGAAAGAAAGAAAGAAAGAAAGAAAGAAAGAAAGAAAGAAAGAAAGAAAGAAGAAAGAAAGAAAGAACGAAAGGAAGGAAGGAAGGAAGGAAGGAAGGAAGGAAGGAAGGAAGGAAGGAAGGAAGGAAGGAAGGAAGGAAGGAAGGAAGGAAGGAAGAAAGAAAGAAAGAAAGAAAGAAAGAAAGAAAGAAAGAAAGAAAGAAGAAAAACCAAAACCAAAATCAGGAAGTGGGAGAAAAGAAGAAAGGACTTATTTTTCAAGGTTATCTATTGAATAATCATGGAGGGGGGAGGGCACTGGTTCTTAATGAAAAATTCTTCAGCTCACCAATGACGTCTCTCATCTCAGTTTGGGGAAAAGTTAATAAAAAAGGGGAACATTATATTCATGTTTAATTTTACAATTAACCAGAGACCAATACCCTCTCATGAAAGATTATTCATCTGGCTTTCAATATAACCTCTTAGATTCTCTGGAGGTTTAATTCTTTGATGCTTAACTTACAGTGGACATTTCCATTCCCTGTCTCCAATTCCCTTCTTTGTTGTTCAGATGTGACTAAAAAAGTGTTCAGAGGCTAGAGAGACAGATAAGATGCAAATAAGACCTCATCCAGTCATTGGATCCAACAATAACATGCCAACATGGTTGGCTGTCACCGTTGCCAAGAGTATTCCCAATGAACTTTCCCTTGTCCACCCCCATTTTTCCCCCAAAGTTCTGAAGACTGTCATTATTACTCTCTGGCCAAGCACATGGCGTGGTTATAACGCACCAGGATGTGTCAGCTAAGGACAGAAATCCTGAGGTTGGATCAGTTCAGGGGTCCATGCCCCTCTCCTTCTCTCATCTAGCGTATTGTATCGTGTTCTATCATTTTCTGTCAATCTATTATCTATCTGTCTGTCTGCCTGCCTGCCTGCCTGTCTATCATCTACCATCTATCATATCTCTCTATCTCTCTATCTCTCTATCTCTCTATCTCTCTATCTCTCTATCTATTTATCTATCTATCTATCTATCTATCTCTCTATATCTATCTCTCTCTCTTGCTCTCTCTCTCGCTCTCTCTCTCCATCCATCCTTTCTTTGCGATTGCACCACAGACCATCGGCAGGAAAAAAAGGGGGGGGGTTTCTTGCAGCCTGTCTTTTCTTTGGGATCGCAGCACAGACACAGGAAAAGATCGCACAGATCGCAGGAAAAGGGGACGAGGCCGGCAGCTGGGAGGTGCTCTGGAGATCTGGGCTGAGTTGCACAGCCCTTGCTGGCTCAGCTGATCAGCGGGCAGCAATTAAGGGGCTGAACCTCCATGAGGTGACCAGGGAAGGGAAGGGCTGCCTCCTGTGCTGGCCAGGCCACCCCNCTATCTATCTATCTATCTATCTATCTATCTATCTATCTATCTATCTATCATCTAGCTAGCTAGCTAGCTAGCTAGCTATCTTTTCTGGCTGGGGAATTCTGGGAGTTGAAGTCCAAACAATGTTACCAAGGTTGAGAAACACTGTCTTAATCACTTAATCAGTGTCTGTCACTGCAACTCTCCTTAGAACATAGAATAGAATAATGGAAGGGACCTTGGAAGTCTTCTAGTCCTGCTTGAGAAGAAGACCCTATACCATTTGAGATAAATGGTTGTCCAGTCTTTTGAAAGCCTCCAGTGATGGAGCACCCACAACTTCTGAAGGCAAGCCATTCCCATTGATTGATTACTCTCACATTTAGGAAATTTCTCAGTTCTAGGTTGCTTCTCTCCTTGGTTAATTTCTATCCATTGTTTCTTGTCTTGCCTTTTGGTGCTTTGGAAAATAGTTTGACCGCCTTGTCTTTGTAGGAGCCCCTCAAATGTTGGAGGACTGCTATCATGTCTCCCTTAGTCCTTCTTTTCATTAAATTAGACATGCCCAATTCCTGTAACCATTCTTTGTATGTTTTAGACTCCAGCCCGCTAATCATTCGTTGTTCTTCTCCTTCTCCAGCAGTCTTTACTGATGCATTTTCTAGGTCATGTAGCTTTACGGGGGGTCTTTCAGTCAGAGTGACGGTTCTCCAATCTCTCACTCACGTCTTACCATTCTGACATCCGTTCTCTTCCATTTTTGCAAGTGGGTGACCAAAACTGTCTCTGAGAGTCTAAATGTGGCCACCACATCGATTCATTAAAAGGCTGGAGGATGCTTACTTCAGCAGCAGGTCTGTCTGGCCTCCATTAATATTTCAATCAAGGAGGCAAATTATGGTTTCTTCCGAAATGGTTTATCTCCCGGGTGAAACTAGCTGGAAAAGCAACTGGCATAAAAACCTGTGGTCCAGATTTCGGTCAGGGACTCAGCTATGGATACTGGAAGTGATTCTGTCCAGACATTAAGCATGATGAGATATTTAAAAGTTATTTAGTTCTATGTTGGTTAAATCCTTGATTAGTTTCCATCCATTGCTTCTTGTTCTGTTCATTCTCTTTAAAACCTACAGTGTTGGAGCACCCACAGCTTATTTATTTATTTATTTATTTATTTGTTTGTCAAACATGTACAAGATAGCAGGTATAGGTATAAACATAAACATAATCAAAGTGAATACAGATAGATGAGGACAATAGGACAGTAGGACAGGGACGGTAGGCACGCTGGTGCGCTTATGCATGCCCCTTACAGACCTCTTAGGAATGGGGTGAGGTCGACAGTTCCTCTGGTTAATTATTGTCACTGTCAGGAAATTTCTCCTTAGTTTTAGGTTAGTTCTCTCCTTGATCAGTTTCCATCCGTTGCTTCTTATTCTAACTACAGGTGCTTTGGAGATAGGTTGACCCCCTCTTCTCTGGGGCAGCCCTTTAGATATTGGAAGGCTGATATCTTGTCACCCCTAGTCCTTCTTTTCACTGGACTAGACATACCCAATTCCTGCAACTGTTCTTCCTAGATGTCTATCCAGTCAGAGCTGAAGAAGCTTCTTGGACGAGAAGTGAAATGTCTTCAAAGAAAAACCTGAAAGTCCAGTTGCCACTTGAAAAAAGCACCTTTGGGATATGTTCTTCCTAGGTTTTAGCCTCCAGTCCCCTAATCATCTTTGTTGCTCTTCTCTGCACTCTTTCTAGAGCAGGGGTGTCAAACTCAAGACCCGCGGGCTGCATCCGGCCTGCGGGGCTGCCGTGAGAACAGCAAAAGACTGGCCCGCGGTGCCTCTGCCAGCAAAAACGGAGCTTGGGAGGACCATGCGGCCCTCCCGAGCTCTGTCTTTGGCTGCGACGGCCAACTATAACCTTCTGCCAGTGAAAACGGAGCTCAGGAAGGCCACGAGCGGCCCTCCTGAGCTCCGTTTTCACTGGCAGAGCGCTCGGGCCACCACAGGTGTCCTCAACATGAGTGATGTTTTATTTATTTATTTTATTTGTTTGTTTGTCAAACATGTACAAGATAGCAGGTATAGGTATAAACATAAACATAATCAAAGTGAGTACAGATAGATGAGGACAATAGGACAGTAGGACAGGGACGGTAGGCACGCTGGTGCGCTTATGCACGCCCCTTACAGACCTCTTAGGAATGGGGTGAGGTCGACAGTAGACAGTCTAAGGTTAAAGTTTTTTGGGTTTGGGGTAGTTCTAAGTTGTCTAAGCCCAAAATTTCAAGTCTTGTGGAATAAGGTATTCTGTTGCGAGTGGAGGAGTGGAGGACTCTTCTCGTGAAATATTTTTGGACTCTCTCAATTGTATTAATATCCGATATGCAGTGCGGGTTCCAGACAGGTGAGCTGTATTCGAGAATTGGTCTAGCGAACGTTTTGTATGCTCTAGTTAGCAGTGTAATGTTGCCAGAGAAGAAGCTACGCAGGATTAAGTTGACTACTCTTAGTGCCTTTTTGGCAATGTTGTTACAGTGGGCTTTGGCACTTAGATCATTAGATATGAGTACTCCAAGATCCTCGACAGAATGAGGGTAGTCTACAAGGTCGTGTCCTCCAAGCTTGTATTTTGTGTTCTGATTCTTTTTGCCAATGTGTAAGACAGAGCATTTGTTGATTGAGATTTGAGCTGGCCATGCCACGTCCCCCTACACCCTGAGGTAAAACAGAACCCTGATGCAGCCCTCAGTGAAATCGAGTTTGAGACCCCTGTTCTAGAGTCTCAACATCTTATTTATAGCATAGCTACCAAAACTGGAGAAGTGAGGGAGAGACCTTTTGGTCACTGTGGAAGGTCAAAGGTTGTCTTGACTTACAACTTTTTGTTTAGTGACCGTTCAATGTTACAATGGCTCTGAAAAAATGACTCATGACCATTTTTCACTCTTACGACCATCGCAGCCTTATTAGGGCATCTTTCGGAAACTTCACACCCATGGTCATATGATCAAAATTCAGACACTTGGAAACTGCTTCGTATTTATGACAGTTGCAATGTCCCGGGGCCAACGTGATCACCTTTTGCGATCTTCTGACAGGCCATGGGGAAGCCAGATTCACTTAACAACCATGCTACTAACTTAACAACTGCAGCTGTTCGCTTAACAACTGTGGCAAGAAAGGTTGTAAAATAAGGCAAAACTCACTTAACTCACTTAACAACCATTTCGTTTAGCAATAGAAATTTTTGGGTCAATTGTGGTTGTAAGTTGGAGTGGTGTGGTGGCCTAGAGGTGGCCTGGAGCTCTTGCCTCACAATCAGGAGGCTGTGAGTTCGATCCTAGGTAGTGGCAGATATTTCTCTCTCTGGACATACTGAGAATATATCTGCTGAACAAAACTCCACATTGGCGACAGGAAGGGCATCCGGCCATTAAAACACTGTGCTAGCTACATTCAGTTGCCCAGACTCCACCCCGCAAGGGATTATGGGGTCGTTAAATGGAGATGTTGAATCATGGTTGTAAGTTGAGGACTACCTATATTTACTATTTAACTTCCCAAAGATTTGAAATTAGTGGCCAGAAAGCAGTGTCCTTACAGCAACCTCAAGTGGAAACTGGAAACGGACCAGGCCTCCATCTCTTAAGTTTACCTCAGAAGGCTTCACCATGAGGTGACTTCTCATAATAGACTCCAGTGACAGAAATATTAAAAAAAAAACCAAATCAACAAACTCCACTTCTTTTAGAAGCAGACCAAGAAAGCTACATTAGTGGTGAGATGGATGGATAAGTTGAAGGCAACACGACCAGTTCTGAAGACCCAGCAGATGATGGGAGAGGTTGTCTTACTGACTCTGGTTGATATCGGTCTGAAAGCATGTACAGGCAGGTCTTGACTTACAACCGTTTGTTTTTTTGACCTTTCGAAGTTACCACGACACTGAAAAAAATGACTTATAACCATTTTTCACACTTAATGACCATTGCAGCATCTCTATGGTCACGTGATCGCAATTCAGACGCTTGGCAACTGACTCATATTTATGACGGTTGCAGTGTCCCGTGTGTGTGTGTGTGTGTGTGTGTGTGTGTGTCACGTGATCCCCTTTTGCGACCTTCCGACAAGGAAAGTGAAAGGGGAAGCCAGATTCACTTAACAACCATGTTAGTCACTTAACAACTGCAATGATTCCCTTAACAACTCTGGCAGGGAAGGTCGTAAGATGGGGCAAAACTCAACAATTATCTCGCTTAGCAACAGAAATTTTCAGCTCAATTGTGGTCATAAGTCAAGGACTACCTGAAGCTTGATCAGATCCAAAGCTGCTGGATTGTTCTAGGCTAATATGGAAATATTCAGATGTAAATGCCCGCTAGTTTCAAGGAATAGAAAGGAGAGGGGGGGAAAATAGACTCAAATGCTATATTAGCTTCAGGCTTGCATTAAGTGTTTGAATAAACATGTTAGCTAGCCAGGTTGTGCTTTGGTAAACACACCAAGTTTGGCAAGTGACACTTAGATTGCCTTAAACCATTTAAGGCATCCATTTATGATCGCAGTCATCCCGACCGACCTCCCCCCTCACATGCACAATCCCACCTCTCTCTCTCACACACATGCACAGCCACAAATCTTAAGTGGCTGAAGGCAACTATATGTTTAGTCTATGTTTAAGCACAAGGAAACTGTCTGGATTACTGGAGTCTCAGCTACAGTTAAGTGTGGGATAGTTGTAAACCAGATCATTTCCTTTCCTTTCCTTTCCTTTCCTTTCCTTTCCTTTCCTTTCCTTTCCTTTCCTTTCCTTGATATAGATGATAGATTGATAGACAGATGACAGATAGATGATAGATAGATATAGGTGACAGATAGATAGGTAGATAGATAGATGATAGACAGACAGACAGATAGACAGACAGACAGACATAGATAACAGAATAACAGAATTGGAAGGGACCTTGAAGATCTTCTAATCTAGTCCACCACCCTGTTCAAGCAGGAGACCCTATACCATTTCAGAAAAATGGTTGTCTCTTCTTAAAAACCTCCAGTGTTGGAGAGCCCACCACTTCTGGAGGCAAATTGTTCCAATCAGGAAATTTCTCCTTAGTTCTAGGTTGGTTCTCTCCTTTATTAGTTTGCATCCATTGCTTCTTGTCCTTCCTTCAGATGCTTTGGAGAACAGGTTGACTCCCTCTTCTTCTCAAATATTGGAACACTGTTATCATGTTTCTGTCAGGCCGAAGCCATTTTAGTTGGAGTCCTTGGCCTGCCACACTTTATACTATTTTAATATGTATTCTTTGCTGTGGGAATTTGGGAGGGGGAATTGCATGAGGGCTGTCTGTATGTAGCCATAACAAATTCCTTCTAGATAGTCAAGGTCATCCTTTGTCTTCGCACTCCTGCACCTGCACGGGAGATGGGTGGATGCTGCCAAGTTGGCAGTTGAAAATTGGTCAACGTGATGGACTTGGGGGTGTGGGGACAAGGGCTTGAACTTTCAACTGGGTGGAGAAACCCGGGGGGCTTCAGATTCGGGTTTCTCCCAGATGTGCCAACATGGCTCTGTTAATAAATTGGAACTTTGAGGAACAAATTGCCTCGGACTCTGACTTAATTTTGGATGCTATTTGGAACCCTGACAGTTACCTCTGGTCCTTCTTTTCATTGAACTAGACATGGAGATAGATAGACAGACAGACAGACAGACAGACAGACAGACAGACAGACACAGATGGACAGACAGACAGACAGACAGACACCCTGTTTCCCCTAAAATAAGACCCAACCGGAAAATAAGCCCTAACATGATTTTTCAGGATGCTCATAATATAAGCCCTACCCCAAAAATAAGACCGCGTTAAGATAGTCAGCCAGACGGATGCATTTAGTACCGCATTTCCCTGAAAATAAGCTGGAAAATAACTGGAAAATAAGCCCTAATGCGTCTTTTGGAGCAAAAATTAATATAAGACCCGGTCTTATTTTGGGGGAAAATCGGTTCCTACGCCCTGAAGGAGATAGATAGATAGATAGATAGATAGATAGATAGATAGATAGATAGATAGATAGATAGATAGATAGATAGATAGATAGATAGATAGATAGATAGATAGATAGATGATATAATAGTAATAGATTTGGTCTTGAAATCAATAAAAATAAACTTGAATTAATATTATTCCATTTTTTACTTGCCCTCTTTTCCTTTTGCAATAATTCATCATAAAAGTGAAAAGCCTGAAGGTAATCTTTTCATAAAAGAAGAAAACGAATAAACAATTTAATAAAGCTAAAGGCTTCGACCCTGCTAATATTTTTCCCCTCCCTCCCTCCCTGCCTCCCTCCCTCTCTCGATTTTAGATGCAATTACAAAGGAGAAAGAGGGAAGTCAGGCAAAACAGGCAGGGGTGCTAATACTCTCTCTCTCTGCCCGTGAATTCCTCATTCCCGACTTTTTGCGAAATGAACACTTCAGTGACTTATGCATAACCCGGGACTTTAATTTTAGAGCTTGACAAACCATAAACAAGGAAGGCAACACTTCCCCCCCCCCCCATTTCTCTCTAAACTCTTTTTGAAGAGCAACTCAGGAGAGACAGTCTATCAAGGAAACCGGGGAGTGTGAGAAGGTTAAATAAGGCATGGAATGCATCTTCATAGAAAAGGTGGTCCAGAAACCTGGATAGTCATGTCTACATTTTCAGCATACTTTTGAACCATGATGGATTGCTTCATTCATCGCAGGTTCTAGGGGGAAAAACAACAACATTTGGTAGGATGGAGGTGTTTTCAGAAGGAAATAAGATTTTTTCCAGTGGCCTATTAGAGAAACGATAGTCAACTTTGTAAGAATAGGACAGAATAACAGAATTGGAAGGGACCTTCGAGGTCTTCTAGTCCAACCCCTTGTTCAAACAGGACAACCTATACCAGTGATGGCGAACCTTTTTCTGGTTGCATGCCAAAAGTGTGTGTGTGCGCGCGTGATAGCGTATGTGCATGCCGGCACCCACAATGCAATGCATGCCCCACCTGCGCATGCGTGCACGACCCCCCATGCTCCCCCCATGCATGCGCCTGCACTGCGCATGCGTGTATCCCCATGCATCTGCCACCCGCACATGCCCCCCCAGCCCATTTGGTGGGCCATGCCCACCAAGCCTCCGGCGGGGAGGGAGGGAAACCCCAGCCCACTGTTCCTGCAGCCGCCGGGGAAACGGCAGTGTGAGAACTGCCACTGCCAGGCACGAGGGGGTGGGGGTGGCAGGAACAGTGGGCTGGGGCTTCTGTCCCTCCCCGCTGGAGGCTTGGGGCCATGCCAGAAGCCCGCTCGGGCGGGGACACAGGGAAGCTCCAGCCTGTCCGTCCTTGCCGCCGCCACCCCCTCGCCCCTGGCGGTGGCAGTTCTCGTGCAGCCGCTTCCCTGACAGTGGCAGGAGCAGCTGGCAGGGCAGAGAGGGCTGTGGCAGGCTGCGGAAGCAGGCCCTTCGCGCTGACTAAGAGGCAGCGGTGGCTCCTCATCCTCCTGCTAGCATCGCACTCCGGGCAGTGTCCAGCCAGCCATGCCTGGCCACCCCCTGCAGCAGCCCACGTGGATCCTGGGCAGCAAAGCTGTGGGGCCTTTTCTCGTGGTGGCGGTGACAAGGCAGGCAGGCGGGCGCAGGGGAGCGACTGGCGGCAGCGCTCCTGGCTGGCAAGTGGGTGGATGTCCCGGGGCACTCATGCGCACCGGCCAGCTAGTCTTCTGGTTACTGGCACGCATGCATGTGTGATGATCAGCTGGCTGGCTGATCTTCCAGTTTCTGGCACTGCCGCACGCGTGAAGGCCAGTTGATCATCTCACACGCATGCACACCAGTAACCAGAAGACTAGCTGGCCGTTGCGCATGCGTGCACCGGAAACATGGAAGAGGAATGGGCGACGCCGCATGTGCTGGCTTATCAAGGGTTTAGCCTAGAATTAAGAACTGTCTCTTTAAGACATAGCATTCTGGGGAATGTAGTCCATGCCATGTAGTCCATGGCATGTGATCATAACTGTGTACTCTTATTGGTCATTGAAGTATGCCTGGGGGGGCGGGAGTAAAGGAAGTCACTTTCAAGCTCTCTACCGAGAAAGCATGCCTGAAGGAGATGGGAAGCATTAATCCTTTTTTACAATATTCATGATGGTTCCAGATTATGACTGTAGATTCAGAAGAACTTCTACATAACCGTGAGTGTTGTAAGAGGATGCCTGAAGAATAAAATATAATCTGATTGAATGTACAATTGTGTCTTGTTAAGCTGCCTGATGATAGCACAACCAATCTACGCTTGATTCAGAACAGTAAAAAAGGATTATTAGCCTTGCCCAATTCAACACGCTTATTCAAGATTCGTAAATTTTATTGCTTGCAAAAGAAATCTGCCTGATATTCTCCTCTCACTCAGAGCTTGTTAAGGGAGGATTAATTTCAGAGACGTTTAAAAGACGTATTAGCATCTGAATTGGCAGGCTCAAAAAGCTCAAAGCGAAGAGAGGGA
>QLTV01003312.1:126186-136983 GCA_003457575.1 Thermophis baileyi | reverse complement strand
ACACTTCACACTTCACACTTCACACTTCACACTTCACACTTCACACTTCACACTTCACACTTCACACTTCACACTTCACACTTCACACTTCATACTTGACTTGACTTCATTTCACTTCACTTCACATCACATGTCACACATCACACGTTACACGTCACATGTCACATGTCACACATCACACTTCACACTTCACACTTCACACTTCACACTTCACACTTCACACTTCATACTTGACTTGACTTCATTTCACTTCACTTCACATCACATGTCCTCTTCACACTTCACACTTCACACTTCACACTTCATACTTGACTTGACTTCATTTCACTTCACTTCACATCACATGTCACACATCACACGTTACACGTCACATGTCACATGTCACACATCACACTTCACACTTCACACCTCACACTTCACACTTCACACTTCACACTTCATACTTGACTTGACTTCATTTCACTTCACTTCACATCACATGTCACACATCACATGTCACACGTCACACGTCACATGTCACATGTCACACATCACACTTCACTTCACACATCACGTCACACGTCACACGTCACACGTCACACGTCACACGTCACACGTCATACATCACACATCACACTTCACACTTCACACTTGACTTGACTTCATTTCACTTCACTCCACTTCACTTCACTTCACTTCATGTCACACGTCACACGTCACACGTCACACGTCACATGTCACACGTCACACGTCAGACTTCACTTCACTTCACTCTTTCTATAATGTACCTTTATACGGTTGGGAGTGCCATAAAGATTAGGTTGCACTAACTACACTATAGATTTAGGTTACAGTAAAACAGGGTTTCTCCACCTTGGGAACTTTAAGACGTGTGGACTTATTCTCTATGCTGGCTGAGGAATTCTGGGAGTTGAAGTCCACGAGTCTTAAAGTTGCCAAGGTGGAGAAAGACTGCACTAAACTAACAAATGCTCCTCATATCGCATGAGTGTTTTTGTTCCATTCTCAAAGAAAGCATTTTTATTTTTGTCCAAGTAAATTAGGTGAGGGGTCTTTCCTTTCTCTGAAACATGGAATATCTCCGGATGGTCTGCTGAGCTCCAATAAATCCCTTTGAGAGAAACATCGGTGGGATGTCAGACTTCCTCAGCCCATTTTCTGCTTCCCACAGTATTTGTGGCACCACTAGCAGATAGAGTTATCACGTGATTTATAGGAAAGGTTGTTGCTATTTTTTCAACAACTTCTGCATCCTCTAGAGAGATATTTGCGTGTTGTGAGAATGTTAAATCTGCTCCGGGACTCTTTTAGTTCGTTAGGGAGGAGATATTATTGTTTTGGGGACGCGGTGGCTCAGTGGCTAAGACGCTGAGCTTGTCGATCAGAAAGGTCAGCAGTTCCTCGGTTCGAATCCCTAGCGCCGCGTAACGGAGTGAGCTCCCGTTACTTGTCCCAGCTTCTGCCAACCTAGCAGTTGGAAAGCATGTAAAAATGCAAGTAGAAAAATAGGGACCACCTTTGGTGGGAAGGTAACAGCGTTCCGTGCGCCTTTGCCGTTTAGTCATGCTGCCCACATGACCACGGAGACGTCTTCGGACAGCGCTGGCTCTTCGGCTTAGAAACGGAGATGAGCACCGCCCTCTAGAGTTGGGAACGGCTAGCACATATGTGCGAGGGGAACCTTTACCTTTACCTATTATTGCTTTGCTTGTGTGTTTGTGGGTATATGTGGGTATGGGTGTGTAATTTTCAGTTAAATTCTACGAGAAATCTTTTTTTTTTCTTCATGCAAATTTATCTTACGTTGTCCGTTTCTAGGCAAATTTTCCCAATGTAAACGTTCAAGGTGCACACTGTATTTTTAATGCAAATTCAAAGGCATCAAATTACAGAATCCTGATTGAAAACATCCAATAAAAGGGAGTCCATCATCATTCTGGATAACTGGTTCTACCACCCAACTGCTTTAATATAAGGAATTTCTTCAATGTTCAACCACATTCATAGACCTATAGGGCCGGAAGGCACTTTGGAGGTCTTCTAATTCAACCTCCTGGTCAAGGTAGGAGTCTTTATACCACCCTGGACAAACGGTTGTCCAATCTTTCTTTCTTTTTTTTTTTTTAAAAATGATTTTCTATTAAATACATTTCTTAGTGCTTAATAAACATCGTGTTGTCTGGGTATTCAGTTTGCTTAACAACACAAATTTACATTCTTAATCTCCACCCCTTTTTTTCCAACCATTGGTAAAATAAATTCCATGTTTGATAATATTCTACATCCTCTTTCTGTTTAATTTTCAATGTCAATCTATCCATTTCTGCACAATCTAGTATCTTCCTAACTATCTCTTCATCTCGCGGTATATCTTCATTTTTCCAGTATAGTGCGAATATAATCCTTGCTGCTGTTAAGACATGTAATATTAAATACATACTTTTCTTATCAATTTTTTTCTGCTATTAAAGCTAATAAAAACAATTCAGGTTTAAAATCTACATGTTTTCCTATCATCTTTTCTAATCGCTTTTGTATCTTTGCCCCAATTTTTTTTTGCTTTGACACACATGCACCACAAATGATAAAATGTGCCCATTTTTTGGTTACATTTCCAACATTTGCTAGACATATTTTTAAACATTTTAGCTAATCTAGGTTGTCCAATCTTTCTTGAAAACCTCCAGTGATGGAGCACCCAGAACTTCAGGAGGCAAGCTGTTCCATGGATTAATCGTTCTGTCAGGAAATTCCTCCTTATTTCCAGATTGGATCTCCCACTGAGGATCTTCCACCCATTACCTTTTGTCCTGCCCTCAGGTCCTATGGAGAATAAATTGATTCCTCCTTCTCCATGTCAGCCGTTCAAGGATTTAAAGACACTATCATGACTTCCTTCAGGGGTGGGCTTCAAAATTTTTAGCAACGGGTTCTCTGCCCAGTTGCTGAGTGGGCGTGGGCATGGCCATGGTGGGTGTGGCCTAGTCAGCCTCCTGCACCACGGCGGCAGGGGGTCATTTTTGCCCTCCCTGGGCTCCGGAGGCTCTCCGGAAGCTGGAAATGGGCCCGTTTCCGGTCTTCCGGAGCCTCCGGGAGGCCTGTTTTCACCCTCCCTGAGCCTCCGCGCAGGCCCTGCACTTACTTGCATCCAAAATGGGCTGCGTGGAGACTCCTGGGATGGGTGGAGTGGGGTGGGAGGGGTGGGGCCAGCCAAGAGTGGGATTTGGGGGTTTGCCGAACCACGCAGAATCTTCACTAGAGGATTGCCCAAACCCGGGTGAACCCAGAGCAGCCCACCCCTGACTTCCTTAGCCCTTCTCTCTCTTAAGCTAAACATACCTATTTTCCTTTTAGCTTGTAGACCCCTAATCACCTTTGTTGCTCTTCTCTGCACTTTTTCCAGGGTCTCAGCATCTGTTTTGTATCATGGTGACAGTAAGGTACAGGTATAGGAAGATTCGGTCTTCCTGTAACTTAAATCTGTGGTGTATTGCATGCATCCGTGTGTACATGAATTGCCTTCTTTTCCTAAACTCCTGAAAGGATACCACACCATTCTATGAATGAGGTAGACCTGATCAATTCATTCTTCCAATCCATTGATATCAGAATAGAATAGAGCTGGAAGGGACCTTGGGGGTCTTCTAGTCCAACCCCCTGCTCAAGCAGGAGACCCTATACCATTTCAGACAAGTGGTTGTCCTAGCTCTTCTAAAAAACCTTCCTGTGATGGAGCGACCACAACTTCTGGTGGCAAGACGTTCCACTGGTTAATTGTCCTCACTGTTAGGAAGTTTCTCCTTAATTCCAGGTTGCTTCTCTCCTTGGTTAGTTTCCATCCATTGCTTCTTGTCCTGCCTTCAGGTGCTTTGAAAAATAAGTTGACCCCCATCTTCTTTGTGGCAGCCCCTCAAATACTGGAAGACTGTTATCATGTCCCCCCTAGTCCTTCTTTTCTCTAGACTGGCCAAACCCAAATGCGGCAACCGTTCTTCATGTGTTTTAGTCTCCAGGCCTTTAATCATCTTAGTTGCTGTTGTCTGCACTTTTTCCAAAGCCTCAACATCTTTTTTTGTAATGGGGTGACCAAAACTGGATTTTGACTCTATGGATTTGATTCGATTTTGACTTCCAACAGAATTGGGAAAAAGATTGAAACATATTTTTTTTTTAATTTCGGTGACCAAAACTGGATTTTGGTCACCAAAATTAAAAAAAAACAAAAAAACGTTTCAATCTTTCTTCCAATCCTGTGAAATCCTGCATCCCTTGCCAACAGTTGCAACCTAGCTTCCCATCATAAATGCATTTTGCAGATCAACTTCTAAATCAATAGAGATGCATAAATCTCCTGCCCCCCCCCCACCCAAATCCCGGATATGGATAAAAATCTTCCCGCCTGCAAATATTCAACCTTCTGCCCTAGCATTTAAGGTCACTGAGAACATGAAGTTAACATTGGCTATCTTCCAATCAAGAAACAAATAAATATATCGGTCTCGCTGGGATTCCACTTGACTATTAAGCTGCCTTTCTAATGAACCACGGAGCTTAGTAGCAACTGTTTTAGGAAGAGATATTTGTCTAACCCTTGAACTGGCCTGCTATATTAATCTGAAACATAACATTTGCTCCTTCTGAGTTTCGAATAACCACTTACCCTGTGGGTTCAAAGGAGTCCTTTGGAAAGAGGTTTCTTTTAAAACTATTATTCTTAGATTAATTAGACTTGAATTTTTCATTAGAAAAGCAATGGAGACTGCAGGTCTTAATTAATACTTGGCTCCAATGTTCTACAATGTTTATAGCCAGATCACAGTTTGAATACTGAGTACAGTTCTGGTTACCACGATACAGGAAAGATGCTGAGATCCTAGAAAGGGTGCAGAGAAGATGATAAAAGGTCTGGAGGCTAAACTGCATGATGAACAGAACAACAGAACAGTAGAGATGGAAGGGACTTTGGAGGTCTTCTAGTCCAACCCCTGCTCAAGCAGGAGATACTATACAGTTTCAGACAAATGGTTGTCCACCTCTTCTTCAAAACCTCCAGTGATGGCAGGGCCGTCTTAACAGCATTATGGGCCCCAGGCAAAGCAATGTACTGGGGCCCCTACGACAACTACTCACAGGAATAAAAATGTAAATGGTCGATAAAATTAAACATATATTTATTTTATTGGCACTTCCAACAAAATCGGTGTTGAAACATTAAAAACATGCGGGCTCGTCTCATCATCTACGGAAAAAAATCTGTGTTGATTTCTATTAATGCATGTTAGTATTAATAAAAAAAATGCAGTAAAATGTAATAAATATGTTGCTGTATTTATATGATACCAGGTGCATTGAAGGGTTAACATACACAGATTCATATGGGGCCCCTATGCTCATGGGGCCCACGGACAAGTGCCCAACAGGCCCATTCGTTAAGACAGCCCAGAGTGATGGAACGCCCATGGTTGAGGGAGTTAGATATGTCTAGCCTATGAAAAAGAAAGATCAGAGGGGACATAATAATTATCTTCTAGTACTACAGAGAAGAGAGTGAGTGGTGTGGTGGCCTAGAGGGGGAGCTCTTGCCTCAAAATCAGGAGGCTGTGAGTTCGATCCTAGGTAGAGGCAGATATTTCTCTCTCTGGGCACAATGAGAATATATCTGCTGAACAAAACTCCGCATTGGCGACAGGAAGGGCATCCGGCCTGTTAACACTCAGCACCATTCAGTTGCCCCGACTCCACCCCGCAAGGGATTATGGGGTCATTAAAAGAAGAAGATGATGATGATGACTACAAGAGAAGAGGAGTTTGATTTATTATCCAAAGCACCAGATAAGAAGCAATGGGTGGAACAAAAATGAGCAGGTTTATTATATTCAACTGTTTAATATATTATAATTCTAAGATTAGAGAATTAATATTAATGTGAATGATGATGTAAATTTTGATGGTTATTGCACAGAGATATTTATATCCAGACGACACACTGTTTAAGGAAAGATGGAATGTTAATATTTTAAAAAATAATAATAATTTTTTTATATAAAAATGAAAAAAGAAGAAGCAATGGGTGGAAGATCATTCAAGAGAGATCCAACCTAGAAATAAGAAAGAAAATTTCTGACAGTGACAACAATTGTGGGTGCTCCACCACTTGAGGTTTTCGAAAATAGACGGGACAACCATTTGACTGGGATGGTATATGTTGTCTCAGGGGTGAAATCCAGCAGGTTCTGACAGGTTCTGGAGAACCAGTAGGGGAAATTTTGAGTAGTTTGGAGAACCGGTAGCGGAAATTTTGAGTAGTTCGGAGAACCGGCAAATACCACCTCTGGCTGGCCCCAGAGTGGGGTGGGAATGGAGATTTTGCAATATCCTTCCCCTGCCATGCCCACCAAGCCATGCCCACAGAACTGGTAGTAAAAAAAAATTGGATTTCACCACTGTGTTCTCTGGCCTTGAACTAGAAGGTCCCAGACGTATGATTCTTTCCTCTGTGTTCTTCTGATTCTCTAGTTTAAGAATTCATCCATTTTGTGGGTTTTGCTCCTTGGGCCAGTAATTCACAAGCATGTTTCACAGCCCCATCTCAAATAACCAAATGTTGTGATTGGGTTTCATGTTCCTTATTTTAAAAAGCGTGGTTTTACTAAGGCTTTGTAAAGCAGTGCTAGAACTTCACGCGATCTCGATTCTATCCCTCTGTTAATGCAGCCTAGGATTGCATTGGTTCTTTTGGCTGCCGCCGCACGCTGCTTGCTCATATTTAAGTGATTGTCCACTAGGACTCCAAGATCCTTCTAGCAGTTACTGCTATTGAGCCAAGTTTCACCTAGTCTGTACCAGGGGTGAAATTCAGCAGGTTCAGACAGGTTCTATAGAACCGGTGGCGGTGATTATGCGCAGTTTGGAGAACCAGTAAATCGCACCACTGAGTGGCCCCACCCCTCCCCTCCCACTCACTCCTTCTCTCCTCCTTCTCGGGCTCATACACACAGAGCAAACATGAGAAGGAGGCGAGAAGCAGCCAGGTTGAACGCTAGAAGACTTGGCCGAAATTTCTGTCGGTTCTGTGGGCGTGGCTTGGTGAGCGTGGCTTGGCTTGGCCACACCCACCAAGCCACGCCCACAGAACCGGTAGGGGAAAAATTTGAATGTCACCCCTGGTCTGTACCTGTACATTTGGTTTTTGATAACAGGAGAAGGTGTCAGTATCAGAAGAAACATAGTATATCTTTAGCATACCCAAGAAGAAAAGTTTCCAAATGAGAACTTGGAGATATTATGGAAATATTGTTAGAATGTATCTATGTACTAATCAGGGGGAAATGCCCCCTTTCAGGTTACTGGATGACATCCAATCATATGTTTTAATTCTTAATCTTGAATGTTTCTAATGTTTCTAATATTTTTATTGTTTTATATTACACTTTCTCCCACAGTCACTTGAAAGTGAGATGGGCGGAATGTTAATCTCATAAATAAATAAAATATCAAAGCAGTAAAGAGAAATTTACCAGGATTAACATCTCCTATTCTTGCATAATAATCTCTTCTACTAACATTTAAGAACAAACAATTGTGCTCACATAGAGAGAGAAAGTATTTTTTTTCTCCTAAAATTTAGACTAAACGCAACGTCTGCTTTACATTTATAAAGCCAAGAAAGTTTAATTTCCCAACCTATGGCTTTTTTAAAAAAAAACCTGGTAATTATTCTCAGGCAAAAGGTATCTATTAAATTTGGAAGACAGTAGCAACTGACAGGAGTGTAAGCAACAAGAATAATGATTGCAGCATTGTTATTTACAAGCATTTAAATTAATAAGGAGAAGCAGATGGAGACATTATTTTCAAAAGCAGGGTTTCAGCAAATAACAAATAAATGAACATTGAATGTAATATTTTCTCCCTGATTATGTTGCTCTTTCGAAAGGCCGGAAAAAAAGGGGGCCACTGATGAATGAAAGGAAGAAATAATAAATAACGTTAATTGGTCATTGTGGATAATTAAACTGAAAGTATCATTACTGATAGATAGGACCTAACCCAAAAAAGGAAGATGCATTTGATCATAAATAAAAAACCTTGCAGATGAAGCCATGTCATATAACAATTTCAGCGGGAGAACGATGGATTCCTTTTCATTGACTTCAGTTACTGGAAGAGACTTTGTTGGGGTGAATAACTGTATAAACCAGCAATGTTTTGTTTTTATTTATTAGATTTTTATCCCGTCTTTATTACTTTAGAAGTAACACAAGGTGGTGAATGAACATAATGCTTCTTCTTCCTCCTGTAGAGATTCTCAGTCATCCAGGTCATGGCTGTCCCAAAGGTGCTTTTTTTCAGGAGGCAACTGGACTTTCTTGTTTTTTCTTTTGAAGACGTTTTGCTTCTCATCCAAGAAGCTTCTTCAGCTCTGACTGGATGGTGGGGAATGGAAGGATTTATATTCCTTGCGGACAGCTGGTCATTTGCATTGTTTCAGAGAGTCATTGAGGCCACCTGGAGGTTTGTCTGTGTTGTCAGGGTCACCTGAGTAGTGCAAACGGATATGGAGTGGCCTCAACGACTCTTTGAAAGGATGCAAATGACCAACTGTCTGCAAGGAATATGAATCCTTCCATTCTCCACTATCCTGTCAGAGCTGAAGAAGCTTCTTGGATGAGAAGCGAAACATCTTCAAAAGAAAACAAACAAACAAGAAAGTCCAGTTGCCTCCTGAAAAAAGTACCTTTGGGACAACCATGACCTGGATGACTGAGAATCTCTACAGACTTTTAGCTATACAATTTGGGATGGGCACCTTTTCAATGGTGTGGGAATAGGAATGGATTTCCAGAGAGGGGGAAAAAAAATTGCAGACTGCAGGAATAAGGAGCACCACTCAGGTGACCCTGAAGACACAGATAAACCTCCAAGTGTTTCAATGACCCTCTAAAAGGATGCAAATGACCAGCTGTCTGCAAGGAATATAAATCCTTCCATCCCCCACTATCCTGTCAGAGCTGAAGAAGCTTCTTGGATGAGAAGCGAAACATCTTCAAAAGAAAAAACAAGAAAGTCCAGTTGCCTCCTGAAAAAGCCCCTTTGGGACGTCTTCTTCCTCCTATTTTTCCCACAACAGCAACCTTGTGAGGTGAGTTGGGCTGAGAGAAAGAGTGGAGGCGGCCCAAAGTCATGCTTAAGGCAGGACTAGAACTCCCAGTTTCCTGGTGATTGGCCCAAAGTCACCCAACTGGCTTTCATGCCTAAGGAGGGGGGGACTAGAACTCCCAGGCTCCTGGTTTCTAGGCCAGTACCTTAACCTCTACACCAAACTGGCTTTCCATGTTAGCCTTCCCAGTCTCCCCCTACTTTTTCACACGCACAAAGGGAATCTTGATGGATGTCCCAAGACTCATACCTATGTAGTACAGTTTGGTGCTGCCTTATTCTCCTTCCTAGGGCTGAGAAAGAAATATTTGAGGGGCTGCCACAAAGAAGAGGGGGTCAATTTGTTCTCCAAAGCGCCTGAAGGCAGAACAAGAAGCAACAGATGGAAACACATCAAGAAGAGAAGCTACCTAGAACTAAGGAGGAATTTCCTGACTGTGAGAACAATCAACCAGTGGAAGAACTTGCCTCCAAAAGTTGTGAATTCACCAACACTGGAGGTTTTTCAAAAGAGATTGCACAACCGTTTGTCTTTAACAGTTCTCTAGTGGATCCTATCAAATGGGTTCCTTTTAATCTCAAGGTTTTTTTAAATTTTTGATTTGTGTTCTTTGGTGATGTTTGGTCCAGTTGGCTGTAAAAAAAGAGAGAATTGGACATCATAGAGATGGGCAAAGGAGGTCCTCCAAGAATCACTGCTGAGACGACTGCTTTTAAACCCTTTTAGAAGCGAACTAGAATGAATAAGGGATCACTGAGATAGCCAGGTTTAGTACCTGACGATAATAAAATGTATAGAACAGTAAACCAAGTAGGTGAGGAAGGTTGTGAAGCCGGCCAGAAGGGACAAATGGAACTTAAAGTAACAAAAGCTATTGAGCATAAATCCAAAATGAAGGAGGGACTTCATTCTGTGAAGTGGAGTGTTAGTGGAGGAAAGAAAGAAAGAAAGAAAGAAAGAAAGAAAGAAAGAAAGAAAGAAAGAAAGAAAGAAAGAAAGAAAGAAAGAAAGAAAGAAAGGTGAGATAGGAAAAGGAACTGATATTCATTTTACTTGGTTCCTGGATCTTAGATTCTCTTTCTATCCCAACCCAATGGATGGCAGGTTGGATAATCTGGATGGCAGGTTGGATAATCTGGATGGCAGGTTGGATAAAATGAGGACCCAGATTGTTGGGGGCAATATGCTGACTCTGTGAACCGCTTAGAGAGGGCTATAAAGCACTATAAAGCGGTATCCTGATAACTGAACTGAGAGGGGAAGGAAGGAAGGAAGGAGGAAGGAAGGAAGGAAGGAAGGAAGGAAGGAAGGAAGGAGGAGGGATGAGGGAAGGAGGGAGGAGAGAGAAAAAGGGGAGAACAGCAAGAGGGGAAGGAAGGAAGGAAGGAAGGAAGGAAGGAAGGAAGGAAGGAAGGAAGGAAGGAAGGAAGGAAGGAAGACAGAGAAGAAGGAGAAAGGGGAGAAGAGGTAGAGGTAGATGGGAAGGAAGGAAGAAAGGAAGGAGAGAAAGAAAGAAAGAAAGAGAGAGAGAGAGAAAGAAAGAAGGAAAGAAAGGGAGAGGAATGGAATGGAATGGAATGGAATGGAATGGAATGGAATGGAATGGAATGGAATGGAATGGAATGGAATGGAATTCA
>QLTV01003312.1:73996-86943 GCA_003457575.1 Thermophis baileyi | reverse complement strand
GTTTTTTTTGGATTTTTTGTTGGGGGGGGGTTTTTTGCTCTTTTTTTTTCTTCTGCGCATGCTCAGAAGCTGAGTCCCTGTCATTTTTTTTTCGTCGCCTTCTTGTTTTTGGCTTTTTGGGGGGGGGGGGGTTTAAAAAAATTTGCACTGCGCATGCGCGCGCGTGCAAAGCACGTGCACGGCCACGCAGTGCAGCCACGCGGCACGGCCACGTGGCGCGGCCACACGGCGCGGGAGGAAGCGAACCGGCAGCGAGGTAAGTTAGAACCCACCCCTGTACAAAATGTCAGTCTTCAGGTTTTGCCATGGGCAAGCTCTTTGGGGATGAGGTCAACTAGGCAGTCTGGGGCAAAGACGACCACAGATAGTCCTCGGCTTATGACCGTAATTGGGACTAGAATTTTCCGTTGTTCAGTGAATTGTGCCTCATTTTATGTTTTTTTTTTGCCACGGTTGGTAAGCAAATCACTATACAGGAAGTCCTCGAAGTACAGCAGTTAATTGAGTGACCGTTTGAAGTTACAACGTCACTGAAAAAAGTGACTTATGACCGTTTTTCACACTTACAACCATTTTTCACACTTATGACTGTTGCAGCATTCCCACACTCACAGATCAAAATTCTTGGAAATTGACTCCTATTTATGACGGTTGCAATGTCCCGGGGTCACGTGATCCTCTTTGGCAACCTTCTGATGAGCGAAAGTCAATGGGGAAGCCAGATTCACTTAAAAACCACAGGATTCACTTAACAGGTAGTCTTCGACTTACGGCCACAATTGAGCCCAGCATTTCTGTTGCCAAGGGAAACATTTGTTAAGGGAATTTTGCCCCATCTGACGATCTTTCTGTCCACCGTCGTTAAGTGAATCACTGCAGTAGTTAAATTAGGAACCTGGGTGTTAAGTGAATCCGGTCATAAGTCGAGGACAACCGTTATTTAATTTGGGGGTTCTCTAGAACTCATTTAAGGGGAATCAAGAGAAGTGTTACATCCATAGTGCTAGACACATATAGACTGGGTGAAACCAGGCTTAATAGCAGTGACTGTGAGAGGGATCTTGGAGTCCTAGTGGACAACCAGCTAAATATGAGCCAACTGTGTGCAGCGGCAGCCAAAAAAGCCAATGCAATCCTAAATTGCATTAACAGAGGGATACAATCAAGATCAAGTGAGGTACTAATACCACTCTATAAAGCCTTAGTAAGACCACACCTAGAGGACTGCATCCACTTTTGGTCACCACACTATATAAAAGATGTTGAGACTCTAGAAAAAGTGCAGAGAAGAGCAACCAGGATGATTAGGGGACTGGAGACTAAAACATTTGATGAACGGTTGCAGGCTGAGTCAGTTACATTCAGTCATCTGAATGTAAATCACGTGACCATGGGGATGCCACAACGGTCATAAGTGTGGAAAAACAGTCATAAGTCACTTTTTTTTCAGTGCCGTTGTAACTTTGAACGGTTACTAAGTGAACTGTTGTAAGTCAAGGACTACCTCAGTAGTGGGTTCTAAAACCCTTTACTACCGGTTTGCGTGCGTGCTCGTGCTCGCGTGACACTTCGGCGCATGCACAGAAGCGTCCGGGGCGGGGGAGGTGGAGCCTCCCGCCGCTACCGGTTCTAAGAACTGGGCCGAACCGAGAACAACCCACCACTGGATTACCTGTATTCCCCTTTTAGGGAGGGGCTATTCTGCTGTTGAAAGAGGGGCTTTTTTGGACGATCTGGGTTTCAGTTTGTAAAACTGGGTTTTGTGTGAGTGAGCATGTTTGGTAGAAGCTCTTCAGAATCAATTCCCTAAATGGGGCACTTTATTTTACAAGCAATTAATTGCAATTAGCAGTAATCAATTCAATTAGTGTCCATTTAGTTTTTGTCCTGCCTTTCTTTTTGGAGGGGAGGTAATTTTATGCAGGATATCAGCTTGTCAAATGCATCTGTTGTTTGGTAGAACTCTCCAACTTGGGTTTCAGCTGGAATTAGCTGGAGATTCTATTCATATAGTTATATCAGTAGTTTGTCAATACTGCTATCATGCCAATAGTGACATGTTAGCAGTCTTCCAGTATTTGAAGGGCTGCCACAAAGAAGAATGGGTCAACCTATTCTCCAAAGCACCTGAATGCAGGACAAGAAGCAATGGATGGAAACTAACCAAGGAGAGAATCAGCCTAGAATTAAGAAGAAATTTCCTGACAGTGAGGACAATTAACCAGTGGAACAACTTGCCTCCAGAAGTTGTGGATGCTCCATCACTGGAAGTTTTTAAGAAGAGATTGGACAGCCATTTGTCTGAAGTGGTGTAGGGTTTCCTGCCTGAGCAGGGGGTTGGACTAGAAGACCTCCAAGGTCTCTTCCAACTCTGTTATTCTGTTATATACACACACAAAGACCAGAGACCACAGGTGTCACACTCGCGGTGTCACATTGCTGTCACGTGACATATCGTGACCTTTTTTCCCCTTCGTGGAGCTGGGGTGGGCGTGGCGTGTGATGCCTCCAGCCTGCGGGCCGCCAGTTTGACACCCCTGCCCTAAACTATTGGGCAATTTGGCATTTGAAATGATGATGATGATGATGATGATGATGATGATGATGATGATGATGATGATGATGATATCCATTCAGTCATGTCCTACTCTTGGCGATTCTATGGTCTAAGTCCGTCCACGTCTTCCGATCTTGCACTACTTCTTTGAACTGATTATTATTATTATTTATTATTTATTATATTTCTATGCCGCCCAACTCCCAAGGGACTCTGGGCGGCTTGGTGTCCAGAGGTGATGGTGTCCAACAGAGGTGGGTTCCTCCCGGTTCAGACCAGTTCACCCAAACCGGTAGCAACCCGCTGGTGATGTCATGGAGCCAGTTCGGTCGGTGCCGGTCCAGTGTCTTTTTGGGGGATTTTTAAAAAAAAAATTGGAATTTTTTTTATTATTTTTTTTCTTCTGCACATGCGCAGAAGCCAAATTTCCGGCAATGCGCATGCGTCGCCATCTTGTTTTTGGCTTTTTTTGGGGGGGGGAATTTTTTGGATTTTCCAGCACTGTGCATGCGTGCGCGCGCCAAGCACGCGCGCGCCCATGAGGTGCAGCCACGTGGCGCGGGAGGAAGCGAACCGGCAGCAAGGTAAGTTAGAACCCACCCCTGGTGTCCAGCCATCATATTCTTTGATGGCCTGGTTTCCTTTTACCGCTAACTCTTCCGAACACAATTGCTTTCTCCAGTGAACTCCCCTGTGTGACACGGCCAAAAGAAGTGAGACGCAGTTGTGCGATTTTTGCCTTCCAGTGTCATGTCTGGTGTTATGTGCTCCAATACTTGCTTGTTGGTCACCTTTGTTATCCAAGGAGGCATTTGAATTAGGAAGGTGAAATTGGGAAAAGAGCTAGCAATTTTTGGAGTACTTGTGATTTAGTTTCCTGAACAACAGAGGGCTGCAACTGGAATAAAGATTAGAAGTTGGACACACTAGCAACGAATCTGAAGGGTTCTTGGCAAGCTAAGCCATCCCCTAATCTCAACTCATACTTAGGCCATCAAGAATTGAATCCTTCACTGAAATACCTGGTGTTCCAAACCCACTTACCCAAAAATTGCCAAACCGCACACTCATTCTGCAAAGCCCCCTTTCATTTATAATTGAGCAAGTCCCAATTATCTTCAATTTCTCATCATGGAAACCTTCTGTGCTGGCTGATTTTTTGCAATGTGCTGTTACTAATGGATGTGAACGGGAACAAAGTCCAGGGAATTTAATCAAGGTATAATAATGCAGAATGCAGAATAAATCTTTTTGGAAGGAGTCAGCAGTTTTGCTAAGTGATACCTTCGGTAACACTGAAAGAGCCAAAGAGAAGTAAAAGGCACACAGAGACATCCCTAGCTGTATTTTAATGCCAGTCTGTTCTCCATATTTTTTGTAAATAGAATCAGGATAAATGAAATGATGCCCTCTATTTCTAGAAATAGAAATAGAAATAATAGAAATAGAAATAATAGAAATAGAAATAGAAATAGAAATAGAAATAGAAATAGAAATAGAAATAGAATGCTATGCTATGCTATGGTGTAGGGAAGGGTAGGGTAGGGTAGAGTAGGGTGGAATGGAATGGAATGGAATGGAATGGAATGGAATGGGATGGGATGGGGTGGGATGGGATAGGATGGGATGGGATATGGAACGGAACAGGAATAGAATAGAATAGAATAGAATAGAATAGAATAGAATAGAATAGAATAGAATAGAATGGAATGGAATGGAATGGAATGGAATGGAATGGAATAGAATAGAATAGAATGCAGAATGGAGTGGAGTGGAGTGGAGTGGAGTGGTGTGGAGTGGAGAGGAGTGGAGTGGAGTGGAGTGGAGTGGAATGGAGTGGCGTGGCATGGCATGGCGTGGTGTGGCGTGGCGTGGCGTGGCATGGCATGGAATGGAATGGTATGGAACGGAACAGAACGGAACAGAACAGACAGAACAGAATAGAATATTCTTTAGTGGCCAAGTGTGATTGGACACACAAGGAATTTGTCTCAATGCAGAAGCTCTCTATGTACATACAAACAACAGAGTAATATAATCATAAGATACCAATAGGAGAAGGGAGTAGGAAAGACGAGAAGGCTAATAGTAATACAGCCCTACTACATGGGTAAAATTCCTTAGGCAGAGGACAGTGCTGTGGGAATTAGGTGTTCAGCAGAATGATGGCATGAGGGGAAAAACTGTCTTTGTGTCTACTTGTTTTGGCACACAAGGCCCTATAGCAGTGATGGCGAACCTTTTTCTTCTTGCGTGCCAAAAATGGGAGTGCACACAACCCCCCCCCATGCACGCCATATTGCGCATGCGTGCATCCCCACTCATGCGCCCCCCCGTTGGGCCTTTTTTCACCCTCAGGCTTCCCTGAAACCTCCGGAGTGCGAAAAATGGCCCAACGGGCAAACTGGAAGTTTGGAAAAACAGACTTCCGGTTTGCCCGTTGGGCCGTTTTTTGCCTTCAGGAGGCCTCCGGAGTGCAAATAACGACCCAACGGGCAAACCAGAAGTCCATTTCCAAAATTCCAGTTTGCCCATTGGGCCGTTTTTCGCACTCTGGAGGCTTCAGAGAAGCCTCCTGAAGCCTGGGGAGGGCGAAAACGGCCTTCCCCAAGGCTGAAAATCAGCTGGCCAGTGCGTGCATGCGCACTGGAGCTGACATAGGGCAATGCCTCGTGTGCCCTCAGATATGGCTCCGCGTGCCACCTGTGGCACGCGTGCCATAGGTTTGCCATCATGGCCCTATAGCAACATCCTGAGGGTTAGAAGTTGAAACTGTTTATGTCCACGATGTGAAGGGTCTGTAAATATTTTCTCAGCCCTCTTTCTGGCTCGTGCAGTACACTGGTCCTCCATGGAAGGCAGGCTGGTTGCAATTGTTTTTTTCTGCAGTTCTAACTATCTGTTGAAGTCTGTACCCGTCCTGTTTGGTTTCTGTACCAAACCAGACAGTTATAGAATGGTTCTAAAAATGGCATGGCTCACTTTACAACTGCCTTCCTTAGCAATGGAAATTCTGGTCACACAACCCCCCCACATGTGCCACATTGCGCATGTGTGCATTCCTGCGCATGCCCCCCTCCATTGTGGCCATAAGTCGAGGACTACCTGTGCTCCTGTTTCCCTAACATACGTGATTTAATCCTCAAATTATGACCTTTCCTCTGGCTAGTGTTAATTTCCTTTTGTCCTGAGAGCCCTTTCCCACTGCTGATCCGAAGTGCTGTCTTCCCATCCTTGAGCTGACAGAAAATTAAACCAGCATAACGTTCAGCACCCTCATTGCTGATGTTTCTCCTGCTGTGATTGCTTTTGGTTCCAAGTCACTGCAGGCCCTGATTTTCCTCCATGAAAATGTGACGAAGCCTGACAGATTTCACCTACCTTGAAGTTCTCCTTGGACGTTGACAGAGGTTAGAGGGGAAAATGCTATTTTAACCCCAACCCAGTTCAGCATAAGTGAAGTCTCTTTCCTTTGTGGGCTGGAGTTGAGAAGAAGGCAACCTATGGGAATAAGGCAGGGGTGGGTTCTAACTTACCTAGCTGCCGGTTCGCTTCCTCCCGCGCCGCGTGGTTGCGCCTCATGGGCGCGCGCATGCGCAGTGCCGAAAATTCCAAAAAAAGCCCCAAAAAAGCCAAAAACAAGATGGTGATTTCCTAAAATCCCCCCCCCCCCAAAGCCAAAAAACAAGATGGCAGTGCATGTGCAGTGCCGGAAACTCGGCTTCTGCGCATGTGCAGAAGAAAAACCAAAAAAAAAAAAAATCCAAAAAAAGATAGCGGCGTCCACGGACTGGCACCGACCGAGCTGGCTCCGTGATGTCACCAGCGAGTTGCTACCGGTTCGGGCGAACCAGTCCAAACCAGTAGGAATCCACCTCTGGAATAAGGTAGAAAAATTGTTCTTAGGGTATTCCTAAAGGTGCTTTTTCAAGAGGCAACTGGACTTTCTTGTTTTTCTTTGAAGATGTTTCGCAGTGGTGAAATCCAATTTTTTTACTACTGGTTCTGTGGGCGTGGCTTGGTGGGCATGGTATGGCTTGGTGGGCATGGCTTGGTGGGTGTGGCAGGGGAAGGATACTGCAAAATCTCCATTCCCACCCCACTCCAGGGGAAGGATACTGCAAAATCTCCATTCCCACCCTACTCTGGGGCCAGCCAGAGGTGGTATTTGCCAGTTCTCCGAACTACTCAAAATTTCTGCTACCGGTTCTCCAAACTACTCAAAATTTCTGCTACCAGTTCTCCAGAACCTGTCAGAACCTGCTGGATTTCACCCCTGATGTTTCGCTTCTCATCCAAGAAGCTTCTTCAGCTCTGACTGGATGGTGGGGAAATGGAAGGATTTATACTCCTTGCAGACAGCTGGTCATTTGCATTCTTTTAGAGAGTCCTTGAGGCCGCTTGGATGTTTGGCTGTGTCATCAGGATCACCTGAGTGGTTCAAATGGGTGTGGAGCCTTCTGGAGGATGTCTGCCCTCTGTCCCTTCACTGTTGGAGATAGGCGAGGGCTGTTGGGGATGAGTCTATGTTGTCTGCATCTCAAAGTGAAGTGCAAATGGTTCCTGTAGTTTGCGGGAATAGATTTCCAAAAATTGCAGTGGCCAAGTGGCCTCAATGACTCTCTGTTCTCTAAAAGAATGCAAACGACCAGCTGTCTGCAAGGAGTATAAATCCTTCTATTCCTCACCATCCAGTCAGAGCTGAAGAAGCTTCGTGGATGAGAAGCAAAACGTCTTCTAAGAAAAACCAATTAAAGTCCAGTTGCCTCTTTAAAAAAGCACCTTTGGGACAACCATGACCTGGAGGACTGAGAATCTCCATAGACATTTACTTCCCAGCTATGAAATTTCATTTTATTGAACATTATCTTATCTGATAGGCTTATCTAAGCATTTCCTCCCCAAAGATTACAGACAAGGCCCAGAGAACTCCACTCCTACACACGTACACCTATAAATATCCATCCCAAGCAACACCTGGAGCTGCATACTGCATTTTCAATATAACTTCTAGCTTGACCCTACTCCAGGCTCATCCTGAGTGGCAGAAAACTCATCTTTAATCCATAACCCATTTAAATTAACGCAATTGTATCGGAGCCTTCTTAATCCTTTTGAAAGTCAAGAGGTCCAAACACTTTTAAAACAAAGTATATTGTGATGGTTAGACTGTGGATCAGTGATGAGTGTCAGATGGAGTCCCCTTTCAGTAACACTTTTTTTTTTTTTTGGGTCAACTAAAACACACACAAGTGAATGGTGACATCTTGTGGACACAAGAAAAAACTTTCACAAATAAGAACAGAAAATAACTTGGATGATGAAATAACTTGCATACTCCTTGCAGAGAGCTGGTCATTTGCATTTTTTTAAAGAGAGTCGTTAAGGCCACTTGGAGTTTTGTCTGTGTCCTCAGGCTTTGCACTATTCAGGTGACCCTGAGGACACAGATAAACCTCCAAGTGACCTCAAAGACTCTCTAAAAGGATGCAAATGACCAGCTGTCTGCAAGGAATATCAATCCTTCCATTCCCCGCTATCCTATCAGAGCTGAAGAAGCTTCTTGGATGAGAAGCAAAACGTCTTCAAAAGAAAAACAAGAAAGTCCAGTTGCCTCTTGAAAAAAAGCACCTTTGGGACAACTTTGATGATGGATTAGGACAATGTTGTCTTAGTCCAGAATTTTGTTTCTATCAATCAATGAGACTAGAGCTGGAAGGGGCCTTGGAGATCTTCTAGTCCAACCCCCTGTTCTAGCAGAAGGCCCTCTACTATTTCAGACTAGTAGTTGTCCAGTCTTTTCTTAAAAACCTCCAGTGATGAAGCACCCACAACTTCTGAAGGCAAGCTGTTCCACCTCTATAACTGTCTGGTTTGGTACAGCAACCAAACAAGACAGACACAAACTTCAATGGATAGTTAGAACTGCAGAAAAAAACAATTGCAACCAGCCTGCCTTCCATTGAGGATCTGTATACTGCATGGGTCAGAAGGAGGGCTGTGAAAATATCTAGAGACCCCTCACATCCTGGTCATAAAGTGTTTCAACTTCTTCCCTCAAGACGATGCTACAGGGCATTGCACACCAAAACTAGACACAAAGACAGTTTTTTCCCCTGTGCCATCACTCTGCTAAACAACTAATTCCCACAACACTGTCAAACTACCTAGTAAGGCTGTATTACTATTATCCTTCTCATCTTTCCTATTACCTATTTTCTTATTTTCTTACATCTATTACTTTGTTGCTGGTATCTTATGATTTATATTGTTTTATTTAGTATCCTAGTATGATTTTTGTTGATTGCTTATCCTATGACTATCACTGAGTGTTGTATCTTATGATTTATGATTATTGTCTTTTATGATTATGGTCATGATTTATCACTTGTTGCTTGTATGTACGCTGACAGCTTATGCACCGGAGACAAATTCCTTCTGTATCCAACCACACTTGGCCAATAAAGAATTCTATTCTATTATAGCTGTCCCACTGCTTACTTGTCCTCACTGTTAGGAAGTTTCTCCTCAATTCAATAGCTTCAACAGAGGAGAATATTTGTAGCTCAAGGCTGACATGAGGGGGTCCTTGGTGCTCTCTGAGCTTGGTTGCTTTCTTGCAGATGTTTCATAAACCAAATTCTGAGGGTCCTTGGTACTCTCAGCACTAACACCGATGATGTTACTTAGTTTGGATAATGAAACATCTGCAAGAAAACAACCAAGCTCAGAGACCACTAAGATACCCTCAGAATTTTGTTTCTCACAATGACCACCCAGATGTATCTTGGGTGTTCACAGAAGAATGGGGTGTACCCATCTCTCTCCCCTGTTTGTCAATGGCCTTGGTAGAGGGAAGTGTGCTGTCTGACAGCCATTAAATCTTCAGGATCCTCTATACAAGCCGTTGGCCAGGATACTGACCAATTGTTCTGTCCCAGCTGCCGAACCGAGAAAAACAATACAAGCAACGTACAAACAAACCTTGTTTAATACTCTTTAAACTACTAATACTCTCTTAGCAGTCGTGTTTGTTAAAGTCCTTGAAATCATAAATAAGTCCTTTCGGTGCACCAACTGTTAATTAATGTTTTAACAGTTGGCAAGAGTCCAAGCACAAAGAATCAAAGAAGTCCAATGAATTAAGCTATCTGATAACAGGCACACAAACTTACTGAAGTTGGCAGAAAGCCCAGTCTAATGAGCAAGAAAAGTACTGCCGTTTGAAATCAAGAGCCGAACAGAAGTTTCCAAAACCCAAGGCAATACATGGAATGAACAGAGTTGTTTCCTGCAACGTGGTTGAGCGTGGTCACTACTTAAATAGGCTAAGGGAATGGCCAATTAGCCCAAAGCCTTACTCCCAAGGAGACCTCATCCTGAGTAACCATTCTTGCCTCTTAGCAGCTCTGCGTGCCCGTGCATTAAGAATAGGCTCCTCCTCTTCTTCCTCGTCACTGATGGGAGCTTCTGGAGGTACTGAAGGCCCTGGTTGAATCTCCGCCTCTGGCACTGAGTCCCCACCAACCTCCTCACTGTCCGACTCAGGTAGCAATAGCAATAGCAATAGCAATAGCACTTAGACTTATATACCGCTTCATAGTGCTTTACAGCCCTCTCTAAGCGGTTTACAGAGTTAGCATATTGCCCCCAACAATCTGGGTCCTCATTTTACCCACCTCAGAAGGATGGAAGGCTGAGTCAACCTTGAGCCGGTGAGATTTGAACCGCCGAACTGCAGCTAGCAGTCAGCTGAAATAGCCTGCAGTGCTGCACTCTAACCACTGCGCCACCTCGGCTCAGGTACCAGCTGCACAGGTACCAGCTGCACAGGTACCAGCTGCACAGGCTGCTGGCGCATCACAACAGCCTCTTTGCTGTCGGAGTCCGCAACCAGCTGCATGGGTCGTTGGCGGGCCACAACACCAATGTGGCTTCCATCCCGTGGCCAAGATCTAAATAACCTAAATCTTTCAGAGCCCTCTGGCTTCACCATTGTTTCACTAGAGATAGGACATTCCTGTGGTCTGGGAGAAGGGAGAGCTGCAGACAAGACAACCAGCATGTAAAAGTCCACAGAATGAACAAGGGTATGAGAAGCATTTCGGAAGGAACCCTCCCTAGTTTTGCAGAGAGTAAAGGGTGAGGGGGAAAAATAACAGAATAATGGAATAACAGAATCACAGAGTTGGAAGGGACTTTGGAGATCTTCTAGTCGAGCCCCCTGCTTAAGAAGGAGACCCTATATCATTTCAGACAAACGTTCAGTGTTGCATACAATACACTTCACAATAAAGATACAGCTAAGTGTTTTGCTGGTGAGACCAGTCTATCAGTGCGACCTGGTCTACCCAAATACTACTTCCGCTTTTAAATGTAACAAAGATACAGCTAGCGTTCCTGGTTGTTTTTGCTTGGACTACCTTGCAGGACTAGCAGACAGACTTTTGAAAGCCTCTCCAAGTTTCTCGCCATCTTTTCTTACGTGAAACAAGAACAAAGCTGAGTTTTTTTAGTTTCTCATGCTTTCTACTTTCTTGGGATTGTGTAATCTTTTCTACAAGTCTCCTCTTAATAATTTGCTCATTATTTTCCATTCCCTGATATTAGTTCTACATTCCTTTCCGCAGTCATCTTTCAAAACATAGAATATAGAATAACACAGTTGGAAGGGACCTTGGAGGTCTTCTAGTCCAATCGTCTGCTCAAGAAGGAGACCTTATACCATTTTGGACAAATAGTTGTCCTATTATTGCCTATAATGCAATAATATGCCACATTCCTCCCATCAACCAGTGAGGTCGCACAGGGTTGGCCTTCTTCAGGTCCCGTCGGCCAGACAGTGCCGGCTGGCAGGACCGTGGGGGAGGGCCTTCTCTGTAGCCGCTCCGACTCTGTGGAACTGACTTCCCCCCGAGATCCGTACTACCCCCACCTTACTGGCCTTCCGTAAAGCCATTAAGACCTGGCTTTTCCGGCAGGCCTGGGGCCAATAGTGGTTCTGATTGGTCCATGCATGGTTGTGTGAATGTTTTATTTTAAATATAGTTGGGTTTTTTTTCCCCTTTCTTTTTTAAATTGTTTTTATATGCTTTATTTTTTTATGATGTAAGCCGCTCAGAGTCCTTCTGTAGTTGGGCGGCATATAAATGTTATAAAATAAATAAATAAATAAATAAATAAATTGGAATAACAGAGTCCACCTTACTGGCCTTCCGTAAAGCCATTAAGACCTGGCTTTTCCGGCAGGCCTGGGGCCAATAGTTGTTCTGATTGGCCCATGCATGGTTGTGTGAATGTTTTATTTTAAATATAGTTGGGTTTTTTTCCCTTTTCTTTTTTAAATTGTTTTTATATGTTTTATTTTTTTATGATGTAAGCCGCCCAGAGTCCTTCGGGAGTTGGGCGGCATATAAATTTTATAAAATAAATAAATAAATAAATAAAATAAAATAAAATAAATATTAGATACTAAGTGACTCATACAGAGCACTGCTGACATCTAGTGGGTTTCCATGCTAGATAACAAAATTTATATAATCGGAGTGAAATTGTTGTCCTTTTGAATTTTAAAGCCAGATGCCTCTTGATAAATGCAAGGAACTGAAATGACATTTTGCATTGTGACCAACAAGAGCCCTACCCTACCCCTATATTTTAGACGGAGATACTCACCCCACTCTTTGGGATTCATTATAATTAATAAATGTCAGCCATGTTAGTTATGGATCTAGGCTTATGGCCTGCTGCATCTGTGGAGAAAAAAACAGGACATTTACCACAAACTTTCCCTTAATCTCTACAAAACCCAAACAGATGAGAAGATCAGGCTATTTTCCCTAGGAGTCAAAGGAATTACATCAACTCTACTTTTCAAACTGAACAGGGAAAAATAGAAACTTAAAAAATTGAGAACCTAAGAAAGATAGATAGATAATAGAGATGATAGATAGATAGATAGATAGATAGATAGATAGATAGATAGATAGGTAGGTAGGTAGGTAGAATAGAGATAGATGATAAATAGCTACATAGCTATCAAACCGAACAGGGAAAAATAGAAACTTAAAAAATTGAGAACCAAAGGAAGATGAGAGAGAGAGAGAGAGAGAGAGAGAGAGAGAGAGAGAGAGAGAGAGAGAGAGAGAGAGAGAGAGAGAGAGAGAGAGAGAGAGAGAGAGAATACAGATATATATATATATATATGTGTGTGTGTGTGTGTGTGTGTGTGTGTGTGTGTGTGATGTTTTTTTTCTCTGTTAAATCACCTGGTATACCCAAATATGGGAGGGAGCATACGGCTTCCTTTTTGCCTTTCGCCCCTCCAGGGACCATCCAGACAGTTAATTATAAACGACAGTCCGTTTCTATATGTTATATTTTTACATAA
>QLTV01003312.1:20623-31227 GCA_003457575.1 Thermophis baileyi | reverse complement strand
GTCTATCTATCTATCTATCTATCATCTATCTATCTATCTATCTATCTATCTATCTATCTATCTATCTATATCTATCTATCTATCTATCTATTATCTATCTATCATTTAGACCATAATTTTGTGTTAGTGTCTCTGACTCCATTTCAACAGCTGCTACATAATTCCTTGACATAGAATAAATCACTGATCTGTTGAAAGTACTTCCTTGGATAAAAATCAAACTAGGACATTCCTATAACTTGCCATATCAATTGTCTGTTACCAGTCAAGGGCTAAATCTGGATGGAAACTAGTCAAGGAGAGAAGCAATTAACCAGTGGAACAACTTGCCCCCAGAAGTTGTGAATGTTCCAACACTGGAAGTTTGAAGCAGAAATTGGACAACCATTTGTCTGAAATTGTATAGGGTTTCCTGCCTGAGCAGGGGGTTGGACTAGAAGACCTCCAGGATCCCTTCCAACTCTGTTATTCTGTTATGGTTATTCCAAGCATACTACATTTGGTTTTCAGAAAATGTTTTTTTTTTTTTTAACTTCAGAGACACAAGGTGGCAATCTTTCATGTTTTCTAGATGAGGACTGAACGGATCCAAAATTTGCAACCAGGGAGAATGAATACTCACACACTGACACACTCACACACACACACACACACAAAACTGTTTCTCCAGCTGTTTCTTGCCTTCTTGGTTTTTAAATAGATGCTAGAACTTCTGTCATCTGTCACAATACAAAAGCTCTGGTACAAAAGAAAATGTTTCTAAAAAAGAAAGCGAAGGAAGAGAGGCAAGGAGAGAGAAGAGCAAACAAACCCCAGAAGAGGAAAAGTTTAAAAATGTTTCAAAGTAAGAGGACTTCATGACCCTATAGAGCAGTGATGGCGAACCTTTTTTCCCTCGGGTGCCAAAAGTGCGTGCGTGCGCCACCTGTGGCACGCGTGCCATAGGTTCGCCATCACTGCTATAGAGAAATTCTCCATTACTGGTAGTCCTAGACTTACAGCCATTCGTTTAGTGACCATTCAAAGTTACAACGGCATGGATAAAAATGACTAATGACTGTTTTTCACACTTACGACCATTGCAGCATCCCCATGGTCACATCATCAAAATTCAGGTGCTTGGCAACTGACTCATATAGAATAACAGAGTTGGAAGGGACCTTGGAGGTCTTCTAGTCTAACCCCCTGCTCAAGCAAGAGACCCTATACCATTTCTGTCCAGTCTTTTCTTAAAAACCTCCAGTGTTGGAGCAGCCACAACTCCTGAAGGCAAGCTGTTCCACTGGTCAATTGTCCTCACTGTTAGGAAGTTTCTCCTTAATTCCAGATTGCTTCTCTCCTTCATTAGTTTCCATCCATTGTTTCATGGCCTGCCCTTCTGGTGGTTTGGAAAATAAGTTGACCCCCTCTTCTTTGTGGCAACCTCTCAAATAATGGAACACTGCTATCATGTCACCCCTAGTCTTTCTTTTCACTAGACTAGACATACCCAATTCCTGCAGCCGTTTTTCATACATTTTAGCCTCCAGTCCTTTAATCATTTTTGCTGCTATTCTCTGCACTCTTTCTAGAGTCTCAACATCCTTTTTATAATATGGGGATGAAATCTGGATGTAATATTCTAAGTGTGGTCTTACTAATACTTTATAAAGTGGTACTTTTCAAGAAGTCTTCATTTAGCAACTGGAACAGGGACCAGCAGCTCCATCATTAAGCAAAGTGGTGGCTAAGAAAAATTATTCTAATTCTAGGTTTGGGAATTGTTTCAACCAGGTTCGGGAATGCCAGGCCCTCTAAATGGCACTGGACTACAACTTCCATCATTCATGACCACCGACTTTATTGGTTGGGACTGCGGCAAATCACACCTGTGAGGGCCAGATGATTTGTTCCCATTTTGTTGGTCTTAGTCCAAGAGAGGAACTAAAAGGAAGCAAAGGGAAAAGGGGAAACAAAGGTTGTTGTGTTGGAAAATTGAACTCAGAATTGTAAGGAAATATGATCTTTGTTTGTTTCTGTTCCTTTCAAGATTATCTCCAGGGTGTGATCAAAAAGTCAAGATGGCACTCACCATGATGTGATCGAAGCTCTACTCTCAATAAAAACAAGTCACAAACACTTCCATACATCTTGAATTTAAACTCATAGAATCATAGGGCAGGAAGGAACCTTAGAGGTCTTTTAGTCCAACCCCCTGCCCAAGGCAAGAGACCTTTCTGGACAAATGATTATTTGATCAGCTTTTCCTGCAAGCTGATTTTTGTTTCTTGTCTTTCAAACTACACTTGGTTTACATGGAACAAGAGTCGCCTTAGCGAGATGGGTGGCATAGAAGTATAGGCGGCTCTTTAAAAAAAAACGGCACCTTCTGAAGCCCTTTGATCTCAGAAGTGCGTCTGATATATTGTGCTCAGAATCCACCTGGAGAGAACCTAAATGAAGTTAAACAGGGTGTCCAAATGAAAGTCTCTTGAGTAGGAATAATAATAATAATAATAATAATAATAATAATAATAATACATAAAACTTTGTTTTAGGGTTTTCTTGAGCTGTTTGCCTTCTCCATATCTGAAGCATTTGGAGACAAAGATATGTTCCCCCAGACTTCTACAAAATAAGCAGAATCCACTTTCTGCTGATAAAAAGGCTCTACCTGGCTACTGATCCAGGGGTGGGTTCTAACTTACCGCGCTGCCGGTTCTCTTCCTCCCGCGCTGCGTGGGCGCGCCTCGTGGGCATGCGCATGCGCAGTGCAAAAAAAAATCAAAAAAATCCCCCCCCCAAAAAAAGCCAAAAACAAGATGGCAGCACATGCACAGTGCCGGAAACTTGGCTTCTGCGCATGCGCAGAAGAAAAAAAAAAACTGGAAAAAATCCCCCCTCCCCCCCAAAAATTAAAAAAAAAAATCCAAAAAAATTCAAAAAAAAAGATGTTGGATCTGTGACGTCATCGTGACGTCACCAGCAGGTCGCTACCGGTTTGGCCGAACCGGTCCAAACCCACCTCTGTACTGATCTGCTAGAAACACCCCCTTATCCCCTGTAGTTTGGGACAGAATATCCAAAATATTGGAATTAAAATGACATGAAAAATAAGTCTTTTTTTTTTTAAGGGATGAGTTTAAAGTAGTAGGGAGAAATCTCTCCTTGCAAACAAACCGGAAATTCCTTGTTTGGGGAAGAGTTGTCTGCAGAAGCCAAAAAGAACTTGGCTAAATTGGGGGACCCAGAGGACATAGGAGGTGTCACCCCAAAGCATTCTGGGAAGCTTTATCTGTTGCTGGCTCTCCTTTAAAGAACTGTCAGGGGTGCTCCTGCTGAGCTTCTGGAGCCTTTAACATGTTTCCCTCCAAACGCTCCTGCTGGGAACTTTAAATAGCTTTTTAAGACCTTTAAAAAGCCAGTAAAAGTAAGTGCTGGCTGGCGTTATCCCACTGCAAGCCATTTCCAGGCTTTTGGCTGCCCTACTGTTAACACAACCCCAGAATCATAACATTAAAAGAGACCTAAAACCTGTTGGCTTCTCCTAAGTGCCAAAACCGAGGAGAAGCCCAGGAAGTGTAAGGATTTATTGTCTAGACACTGGGGCAGGATCCTGCTACCTGAACAACTTGACTCGGTTTGTTGTTCCTGACATTCATTTGTTAGTGCTTCCAGCTGCTTGTTGAAAACCTGCAAGCACTTTCAGTCAAGCTATCAGGAGGTTTTGCCCCCAACCTTCAGCAAAGCATTTTTTTTTTTACTGCTCTACAAACTATCCAACAAGATGTCGCAAAGGTGCTTTTTTTTTCAAGAGGCAACTGGACTTTCTGGTTTTTCTTTGAAGACATTTCACTTCTCATTCAAGAAGCTTCTTCAGCTCTGACTGGATGGTGGGGAATGGAAGGATTTATATTCCTTGCAGACAGCTGGTCATTTGCATTCTTTTAGAGGGTCGTTGAAGCACTCGGAGGTTTATCTGTGTCCTTAGGGTCATCTGCATACTGTAGTGCAAATGGGTGTGGAGCCTTCTTGGCTGCAGGATGTTTTGCTGAGGACATCATCTCTCTCTACCTACCTATCCTCTCTCTCTCTCTCTCTCTTGAAATCCAATTTTTTTTTACTACTGGTTCTGTGGGCGTGGCTTGGTGGGCATGGTGTGGCTTGGTGGGCGTGGCTTGGTGGGCGTGGCAGGGGAAGGATACTGCAAAATCTCCATTCCCAACCCACTCTGGGGCCAGCCAGAGGTGGTATTTGCCGGTTCTCTGAACTACTCAAAATTTCCACTACCGGTTCTCCAGAACCTGTCAGAACCTGCTGGATTTTACCCCTGCTCTTATCCATGATCATGATCATGATCATGATCATCATCATCCATCTAATCCATCATTCTCTTTCCTTTTTCTGCTATCCATCCATTTACTTTTCCATCCATCTATCCATCCATCCATCTCCCTCTCATCTCTCTCTACCTACCTATCATGTCTCTGTCTCTGTCTCTGTCTCTGTCTCTGTCTCTGTCTCTGTCTGTCTGTCTGTCTGTCTCTCTGTCTGTCTCTCTCTCTCTCTTATCCATGATCATCATCATCCATCTATCTAATCCATCCTCTCTCCTTTTTCTGCTATCCATCCATTTACTCTTCCATCCATTTATCCATCCATCCATCCATCCATCCATCCATCCATCCATCCATCCATCCATCTCTATCTATCTATCTATCTATCTATCTATCTATCTATCTATCTATCTATCTATCTATCTATCTATCTATCTATCTATCTATCTATCTATCTATCTATCTATCATCTATCTTTCCAGCTCTCTACTTGACATGGATTCTCAGAACTGGAGAGTGTTTGTGCAGATACTGGTGGCCATCTCTTTGCTAAAGAAAAATATGGTGTTTTCAAAATCCATGTGCAATGTTTAATCAGACTCACCATTCCTGATTTAGCCATAACAGCTCACACATGCATTTGCAGGTTTTTGTTACTTGCAACTGCTTTCCTTTACTGTCTCATGAAACCGTCTCCAGTCCCTTTCCAAATTGATTCATTGGTAACATTATCATGTCATCGCTGGAACAAGGTGTCAAAGAAGAGAACAGAACATGTTGAACATGCCAAGTAGTTTTCATCTGACATCACAAATTGGATTGGTGCTTCAGAGCTTCCCAGACTTAACCTGAAGCTTGGCTTAAGTTTGGGGAGGTGGTCTGGTTCTTTCCAAACATATGAAAGCATCTGAAAATGATGTCATTGTTTACTTCTTATTCTAATTGCTGCTGTGGCTCCTGCCTATTTTGGCATCGTTTGGTCTTCCTTCTGTTTAGTGTTATTGTTGGTTTGGAAGTGAGCACACATAAGTTTCTGTTGCATGGTCAGGCTCTGTGCTTCGACTTCTTTCTTTTACCCCACAGTATAAGACAGATGATCTGTTAAAAGAAGGAGAAAATTAAAATTGCAGTAAAGAAAATCAGGAATCTGATAGCAAATTTCCTGACTGGCAACTTTTATTAAAGGCATAAACTTTTACGAGCTGTAGGTTCTGCCTTTAAATAAAAATACATTCATTGGAAAAATGGCTATGCATCTTTCCTCTTACAAAGTAATCTTGTCATGTACTTTACAGAGAACAATCAGAAGGAGAAGTAGATGCAAAAATTGTAGGTCTTTCTTTCTTTGGTGTGATATTATATGGAAGGATATAAAGAAGAATCACCGGAGCATTTTCAAATATATTATAGAGCTCTCTCTTAAATTGTAGGCTGTGTTTTTTGGTGCCCTACAAAGAGACTTTCAGGATTTGAACCTTGGAAGGATTTATAGAATTTCCTCAGTTTGAATATAGCTAAAATTACTGCAAAGTGATATTGATTACAATATCTATAAAGATACTGAGACTCTAGAAAAAGTGCAGAACAGAGCCACAAAGATAGTAAGAGGTCTGGAGGCTAAATTGTATGATGAATAGCTAAAGGAACTAGGTATGTCTAACTAACAAAGGGATGGATCAGGGGAGACATGATAGCAGTCTTCCCATATTTGAATAGCTGTCACAGAGAAGAGGGAGTCAACCTATTCTCCAAAGCACCAGAAGGCAGGAAAAAGAAGTAACAGATGGAGAGAGATCCAACCTAGAACTAAGGAGGAATTTCCTAAATGAACTTTCCCACTAAATTTCCTAAACAAAATTTGCCACTAAATGAACTGTTGTAAATTGAGGACTACCTGTATAGCCTCCAATTGCTGGGCTGGTGAGAGAGAGAGAGGGGTCTTGAAAGGTCAGGCCACCAGCAGCCCAGGATCCTGGCCATTTGGTAGGCAGCCTGTCCTCTCACACACTCCATCGGATCAGAGAAAATTGTGTAACTGTTTTTGATCTTCACATGTACTCCACCATCCATGTGTCTTTTAAATCCCCCAAATGTCATGAGAGAAGCAGCTGGGACTATGAAGACCATCCTTGCTTGCAGCTCTGACAAAAATCCAAGCTATACCTTTGTGATAAACACCAGAATGTCAGTTTGTGGGCACTTAAAGGAGTTGTCACCGGGGAGTTGTGTTCCAAGCAATCTTATTTAACATGCTCAGTTATGGTCCGGGAACAGAGGGTAAAAACAACACGTTAATGAGATTCACAGTAAGTCGGAAGGTGATGCCAACATTAATGAAGATGGAGGTGTAATACAAAACGTCCCTCTGGGAATTGCAGGGAGGAATGAAAGTCAGACAAGAATTAGCAGTGAAAAGAAGGAGATGATAGGCCAGATCACATCTGGAATAACCTGGTTGCAAATCTCTTTCCATTCAAATGAGTAAGATGTCTAAATTAATTGGTTATGAACGGGCTCTGGTGTTTCTTACAATTGAATCAAGGAATTCTACCAGGTTTAAGTAGGAACCGAGAGAATACTTTTGTTTTTAGTTTGGGCATACTCGCACAGCGGGGGGGGGATGTTTCTGGATCCTTTTGCTGCCAGTTCGCTCAGGGTCGCGCCGTGCGCGCGCGTCCCCGCAGCAAAATCCAAGATGGCGGCGCCCACGGAGACACCGACAGAACCGGCTCCGTGACATCATCACCGATTTACTAACGGTTCTAAAGAACCGGTTAGAACCAGTAGGAACCCACCTCTGTCGCACAGGTAGTCCTCGACTTATGACCACAACTGAACCCAAAATTGATGTTGTTAAGCAACAGAAGCAAGGGAATGTTGCCCCTTTTATGACCTTTCTTGCCACAGTTGTTAAGTGAATCACTGCAGTTATTAAGTTAGTAACACAGTTGTAAAGTGAATCTGGCTTCCCCATTGACTTTGTTTATCAGAAGGTCGCAAAAGGCCATGACCCTGGGACACTGCAACCATCATAGAATATCATAAATATCCCATATGTTGTAAGCAACCTCAAGTCAAAAGATTAGGTCACATCAAAACATTAATAAATAAATAAACATAACCACTAGCCTTAATAAGTTATCAGTACAATATATTCAATTGAACAGAAAGTTTTAGCGTACCTACAACTTCTGGAGGCAAGTTGTTCCACTGATTAATTGTTCTCACTGTCAGGAAATTTCTCGTTAGTTCTATGTTGCGTCTCTCCTTGATTAGTTTCCATCTGTAGCTTCGTGTCCTGCCCTCAGGTGCTTTGGAGAACAGGTTGATCCCCTTTTTCTGGAGGCAGCCCCTCAAATATTGGTAGACTGCTATCCTGTCACCCCTACTCCTTCTTTTCGTTAGAATAGACATACCCAATTCCTGTAACCGTTCTTCATATGTTTTAGCCTCCAGTCCCCTAATCATCTTCGTTGCTCTTCTCTGCACTCTTTCTAGAGTATCAACATCTTTGGTGTGGTAACCAAATCTGGATACGATATTTCAAGTTCAATTCTTTTCTCCTTTTGGGATATCTTTGTCGAATGGATTGGGTCCTCTTTTCCCCCTGGAAACCAATGCCAGGCAGACCAATTGCTTATATCTTTCCAGCAACGCGCAACTATCTATTTTCATTGTTGCTTGCTAGTGCATGTTCTCCTCCCAACACATCTTCAACACTGCATTAGAATAGAATAGAATAGAATAGAATAGAATAGAATAGAATAGAATAGAATAGAATAGAATAGAATTTTTTATTGGCCAAGTGTGATTGGACACACAAGGAATTTGTCTTGGTGCATATGCTCTCAATGTACATAAAAGAAAAGATATGTTTGTCAAGAATCATAATAATGCCAGCTTCTTTACCCCACTTCAACTTTCTGTCCCCACAAATAACTCTATCTTTCTGTGAAAGCTTCTTATCTCATTCCCCGCCCCCTTAAATACAAGTTATCACCACAAATACAGTTTGTATATCTGGGGCATCGTGTGACAGGTTGATAGACGGTGTTTACCTTCCCCCTTCCATTACAGGTTGGCAGGAAGGAAGGATGCTACCTCTAAAAGCAGTACTTTTGTTGACAGTCAAAGAAAATAAATGATAACCATCATGGGGTTAAGCCTATCCCGTTTACTGAGCTGTCAATTGCAATTCATTAGCATATTAAGTTTGAAGGGGTTTTTTTTTTGGCAGCCTTGCACTAATGATACTCTAGTGCAGGAGTGTCAAACTCAAAGATCTGGAGGCTGGATCCGACCTATGGGGTGCTTAGATCTGGCCCACGGGGCTGGGCTGGAAACAGCAAAGGACTGGCCACAGTGCCTCTGCCAGCAAAAACAGAGCTCGGGAGGGCCGTGCACGGCCTGCCCTGGCTCCATTTTCGGCTGCGATGGCCTCCAGCCCTCTGCCAGTGAAAATGGAGCTTGGGAGGGGGTGCACGCAGCCCCCCTGAGCTCCATTTTCGCTAGCAGAGGGCTACAGGAGTCTCTCGTGCCCAAAAACGTGGCCGGGGGGGGCTGCACGTGGCCCTCCCGAGCTCCATTTTTGCTGGCAGAGGGCTAGCAAAACAAACTAAAAATGAAACAAAAGGAGAACTGTTTCCCCTTTTGCATTTGAGCATGCAAGAAGAGACAGGAAAGGAGAAAGGGAAAGAGGAAAGACGAAGAAAAAGAAGGGAAGATGGGAAGAGAGCAAGGAAGGAAAAAGAAGGAAAGAGGGGAAGGAAGAAGAGAAGGAAGAGGGAAGGAAAAAGAAGAAAAGGAAGGAAGGAAGGAAGGAAGGAAGGAAGGAAGGAAGGAAGGAAGGAAGGAAGGAAGGAAGGAAGGAAGGAAGGAAGGAAGGAGATTATAATGAGAGTGAGTGAGGGTCTGAGGGAAGTCCTGCCTTAGCACTTGGCCACCACAGGTGCCTCCGACACGAGTGACGTCGAGCTGGACACGCCCACCATGGTCATGCCCCCCGGTCAAGCCCATCCCTGGCCCTCCGAGGTCAAACACAACCCTGATGCGGCTCTCAATGAAATCGAGTTTGACACCCTTGCTCTAGTGCAACACTAATGGCTGAACCTTCACCTTTCCATATGGCAAACCTTTAACTATCTGTCACCTCTTGAACAATCAAGGTGCGTTGGTAGCAGGGCCTCTTCACAAGCACCAACGAGGCATAGAGAGACTATGGTGATGTTGATTGGAGAGAGACTTAAGGTATGTTCTCCTGAACTAAACGAAAAACTCCGTAAGACAGCGAGAGATCATACGCTTAATGCCCATAGAAAGGGCAGCAGAATGGGAATGATTAATCAATTGGGTGTAACAGCCAAATGACTTAATAATAATAAGACTTCAAGGGCAATTAGCAATAGCAATAGCAATAGCACTTAGACTTATATACTGCTTCATAGTGCTTTACAGCCCTCTCTAAGCGGTTTACAGAGTTAGCATATTGCCCCCAACAATCTGGGTCCTCATTAATTAATAGAAGACAGTGTAAGAGGGGAGAAGCAAAAAGGACTTCGTAACAACTTTACTATATAACAGAATAACAGAGTTGGAACGGACCTTGGAGGCCTTCTAGTCCAACCCCCTGCTCAAGCAGGAGACCCTATACCATATCAGACAAATGGTTGTCCAATCTCTTCTTAAAACCTCCCAGTGTTTGAAGCACCCACAACTTCTGGAGGCAAGTTGTTTCACTTATTAATTGTTCTAACTGTCAGGAATTTTCTCCTTATTTCTAAGTTGCTTCTCTCCTTGTTTAGTTTCCATCCATTGTTTCTGCCTTCAGGTGCTTTGGAGAATAGGTTGACCTGCTCTTTTTTTGTGGCAGCTCCTCAAATATTGGAAGACTGCTGTCATGTCACTTGTTAGATAGGCGCGGGAATAACAGCCAAGACGAAAAGACCCGTTCAGCACTTTAATAGCGGTTAGCACTAACTACAGCAGACTGGCGGCTGGCGGCAGGGAAGCCGCCTTTATGGAGCTCCCCGCAGCCCGCTTGGCCAGTGACAACGCTTCAAACTCCCCGCCACTGATTTAACCCAATCAGCGGCGGGTATGCAAATACCTGCTTGTTAAGTCGGAACACAACACCCCTCCCCTCTTAGTTCAGCAATTGTCCAATCCGGGATTAGTGTGGGTGACGTAGTCGCGCAAGTAGGCGGGCCGCCGTAAGGTCCTACTGGGCCTGCGTGATTCAGTCTCTCTGGCGTCTTCGCTCGGTGTGGACATGGCTTGGGTTGCTCCGTC
>QLTV01003309.1:87825-113018 GCA_003457575.1 Thermophis baileyi | reverse complement strand
GCCCTCCCCAGGCTCCAGAGGTTTCCCTGGAGCCTGGGGAGGGCAAAACGGCCTCCCCGCCCCCCTGGAGGCCCTCCGGAGGCCAAGAATGCCCTCCCAGAACCTCCGTGCGAGCCGAAAATCAGCTGACTGGCATGCACATGTGCGCTGGAGCTGAGCTAGGGTAACGGCTCGCGTGCCGGCAGATATGGTTCCGGGTGCCACCTGTGGCATGCGTGCCATAGGTTCGCCATCACTGATATAGATGGAAACTAATCAAGGAGAGAACCAACCGAGAACTAAGGAGAAAGTTCCTGAGTTAGAACAATTAATCAGTGAGACAACTTGCCTCCAGATGTTCTGGGTGCTCCAACACTGGAGCTTTTTAAGAATAGATTGGACACCATTTGTCTGGAATGGTAAAGAATTTCCTGCCTATGCAGGGAGTTGGACTAGAAGACCTCCAAGGTCCCTTCCAATGCTCTTATCCTTTTATTCTCTTATCTTTATGATCCTCCAGTGCCATGTGAAAACCCTTGTCTTCAATCCTTCTTTTAATCATAATTTTATACTATGTTTTTGTTTAATGAAAAATTAAATTGTTTAGCTACCTCTGTACTACACAAATGAAGGGATATAGGGGATCTGTCAATAGTAATTTATTAAAAAGTTCATATCAGGATGGACAAACTACAGACCGTGGTAAATCTGTTTTATAGCCTCCAAAACCCCAAGATAGCACTATTGAAATTAGGAACAAATTGCCAGAATAAAACAGAACGGTTTTTTATTTAAACTTTTCATCAAAATAATAAAATAAGTACACTAATAGATAAAAGGCAATGGATACCCTAATTCCAATTTTTAAAAGTTTGGGAGCCAAAAATACCATGCCTGCTTGCTTAGGTGACTTGACTAGCATACTGTAGTTGTTGTCCACTCTGCTCTATATTTAGCAAAGGAAACTATTATAGAATACAGAATTTGTTCCTTGAAAGCTACAGCAAATGAAAGCTGTTGCCATCACAGCTTGCTCATAAGCTTCCTAGGGTAGAAACCTTTCACTGGAAATCAGGAAACTGGATTAGATTGACCATCAAATTGTCCTTTGATGTTCTTATGACGCCTGCATGGAAGCTGAATCATTGGCTACAGGAAGAACTCTGGCTCTTAATTTTATGTGTGCAAGTATTGGCTGCAATGGATTGATGCCTCAGGTATAAGCCAGCACATCATATGTGCTCAGAACTGGGTTTTTTGTTGTTGTTGTTTTTATTGTACATTCATATTACTTTATGCTACAACTGTTAGGAGTATATGAATGAATCAGATTAGTATTAAAGCACTTTCTATAAAAAATAGATGTGGCACAGATAGATATAGATGCCTAAATAGGCACAGATGAAACTGGAAAGAAACTACAAGTTCACTTCTCAGAGAAGCTTCTTTCCATGGTTGTATCAGTAATAGTTAGAGAAAATTCTGCCCTAGGTGATCTGATGATTGTTAGTTTTATTCCAAATGAATTGAACAACATCTCTCTTAAGTCCTGCTCACTCAGTTTCAGCAGACTTGGTCTGCTAAAGGACCAGACAACTAGCCAGTAGTAATATCCAATATTGAATATTACTAATTATATTAAATTCTATTTACAATATATATTCATTGTCAAAGAATGTACTCTACAGTATTCTATAATTAATTTTCCAAATTCATTGTGAGTACCAGAGATGTAACATTGGAAGGTGGAATTATACACTTGTCTGTCTAGGATTACTGAATGCTGCCACATAATAAGGTTCAATAAAAGCAGAGACTAATAGCAATTTTAAGATCACAAACACCTGTTTTGTATCTTTCCTGTTTTATTCTGGTCCTGTCCAGGGGTGGGTTCTAACTTACCTCGCTGCCGGTTCACTTCCTCCCGTGCCGCGTGCGCAGTGCCAAAAAATCTTTTAAAAATTCCAAAAAAAAAAAAAAGAACCAAAAACAAGATGGCGATGTATGTGCAGTGCTGGAAACTCAGCTTCTGCGCATGCACAGAAGAAAAAAAATGGATTTTTTTTTAAAAAAGAAGATGGCGGCGCCCACAGACCGGCACCGACCGAACCGGATCTGTGACATCACCAGCGGGTCACTACCGGTTTGGGAGAACCAGTCCGAACCAGGAGGAACCCACCTCTGGTCCTGTCAGCATGCAAGTATAAAGAAGTGTGGAATAAGCGCAAAAGGAGCATAATTTTCAGCCATTGCTTCAAAACTGCCTCCCTTTCTAGAATCTATTTGATTTAAACATTTTTTTTTTGCCAGCCTGGATTCTTAACAAAGCTATTAAAAAAAAAAAAAAAAAAACTCAGTTCGAGTTTTACATCCATTGGCAATGTGTTCCGGGACTCTCAACATACATGCATAGGAACACGATAGAACTGTGGTCATCCAAAAGTGGTGTTGTACTCTGTACCCCTGCCTCCCCCCACCCCCAAATATCTCTCATGAACATGGAAAGATTTTCAGTCAATTTAAAATTATTTTCGGGTATCAGGTTACCACTGTTTGGGATAACAGAATGAAAAATCGATTCTGCTCCTTAGAAATGTCTAATAACAATGTGATGGTCAAGAGGGAAAAAGATGGCTGGATCTAATTATGGTTTCCAAGAATCGTGATCTGATTCTGACAATTCTATCACAATTTGGAGAAATGTTTATAGTCTCTAGGCATTTAACAGGACACCAGGAAAGCAGAGTCCATGCTAACAATTTGCCTTGTGTATGATTAGAATGGCAAAGAATAAGTTTTTCCCAAAATCACATTTTTTTTCTTTTTCTTTTGCCCTAATGTAATTTGTGAATTCATCTATTATAGGCTAGTATTATATATATTTTTATTCAGCAAACAATGGGTTTACACATCCTGGCTTAACAGTCTTTGTGAAAAGTTATTAAATTCAAAGATAAATTCCCAGATTGCTACCAAATAAAAACAATATATTTGTATTTTACATGAATGTAGTGAAAGCGAACAAGATGCCTAATGTTAGATAAATACAGATATCAACAGAGAAGACTATAGAAAACCAATAGAGAAAGTTCCCAGGTTAAGACCAAGTTCCGTTCTGAACTCTGTCCTTATGCCGGATTTGTATCTAAAGTGCAACAATTTCTGTGGTGTAGTGGTTAGAGTGCAGTACTGCAAGCTACTTCTGCTGACTGCTGGCTGACTGCAATTTGGCAGTTCAAATCTCACCAGGCTCAAGGTTGACTCAGCCTTCCATCCTTCCGAGGTGGGTAAAATGAGGACCCAGATTGTTGGGGGCAAAATGCTGACTCTGTAAACCGCTTAGAGAGGGCTGTAAAGCACTGTGAAGCGGTATATAAGTCTAAGTGCTATTGCTATCGCTAATAAAATGTTTGTCTTAAAATAAACCACTGAAAATAGGCCAGAGTGCATAGAGACCCCAGATGGGAGAGAGAATTGCATGTGCAAGCAGGGAGGTATACAAATGCTGAGAAGGTGAGCTTGGAAATGCAATGGTGGATCATAGACGGTGCTTTGCTGCTCAGCCATAGCCTCCCCAGTGCTGGGAATGTCTTTGCCAGCCACATGTGCACAAGAGAGACACACTGCCAGGGATTTCCTGCCTGTAGTGCCCACAGCTGAATGTAAGAGAGAAAGAGACACCATGCACCTGAGAGAGACACCACTGAGCCTCTCCACCTGCACCACCAGGATCTCCTTGCCAGCATGTACCTGCCTTTCTCTTTCTGAGTCAGATCTGGTTGCCAGTCAACAGTCCACCATTTTGAGTACTACAAGCAGCCTATTTCTATCTAGGGCTGCTTGTAAGCTGGAGATTCATAACCAGGAGACTTCCTATATTCATATTTATGCCAAAGACACAAAAAATCGAGACAGTCCTCAATTACTTGTTAACTTTTTCATGAGTGGAATGGTGATGATGATGATGATGAGCAGCAACTTTTGATTTGCTTCACTTATTAATGTGACATAAGGAATCTACCAGAGAAGAAAATAAAAGACCTCTTGACTATGTGAGCATTTCTATACATTTACAAAGTTGACTAAGTTTTCATGGAAGCTTGAATACGGATGGAAAGTTCAATCTTTCAAGAAGTCTGAATTGCTCTATATAGAATCTTTTCAATCATTGTCAAGGGCAGCGTTTAGCTACTGATGGAATGGAGAATGAAAAGAAAATATTAATAATCCCATAATGACAGCAATATAATTCAAGGATTAATTATTTCAGGGAAACCCCATCAAGGCAGTCTCTCCTCTTAGGATTGTTTTTTTGTTCCCCCATCTCCCCAAACTGGTACCACAGAAGATAACTTTCCACAGTCTGTGTCTCCTGGTGAGCCCTGAAACAGAAATCATCATTCTTCCTTTTATTATTTCTTTTCTTGTTGTCACGTACTGAGACATTCTTGTATGGACAACCTTTTAAGCTTCCCCTCAGTGAAGATAATATTTACTTTCCAATTGGCTGGATCTGCCTCATGTTTTTAGAGTGTGTGTGTTAATGATGGGGAACTCTAAAACAAACTGACTCATCCTTAGCTGCTAAGTTCTGACATGCACTCTAGATAAGTAAACCTAAGCAAGGAATGGAGGAGAGGAGCAGCCACACTAATTTCAAACCATCTAACCCATCAGAAAAATGGTCATTTTCCATGAAGCAGTTTATCACGGAACCCAGCTGGTGCCAATCTGGCCAGTCCATTTCTCCCAGCAAAGCTAACAAAGCACTTACTTGTTATCCAGGGAACTCTACTTCTAATAGACTTCCAGTGAAATAATATTTGCTTTCCAACCCCACTTTGAATCCCACTCATTTTTTAAAAAAGATTGCCTCCAGCTGTCTCTGCTGGTCTAATCTAATAGTTTCTAGTTTGTACAAGCAAGGCGCTTTCAGCCAACTATATAAATAACTTAAAGAGAAGAAGACACTTTTAAAGAGTGCAGTGCTGGGTGCTATGGAACATGACAGATTAGCAAATGACGCCTCAGCGCAGTTCATTTGGGAACCTCTGTCAGCTGAATAAGAGCAATTACAATATTCTATTTGGGCTGAAAGGGTTGTCTGTACAAAAAGACTAACGAGAAAAATATTTCTTGTCTGCTTTGTCCCATGCGTGAAACTGATCTAACAACCTCTTCTCTCCCCCCACCTTCAAAATCATCCTCTTTCCCTATCATTTTCATCTCAGCAGCAGGAAAGCAAGAGAAAGAGAAAGAGCCGAAGTCCTCCTCCACCCATTCTACTTTTGGCTTGATTAAAATAAAGCTCAGAAAGAATAATATTGGGAAAAGAGGACTCCCTGATGCTTGTGAGGGAATTTATATCATCATATCAAAGGATTCTTTAATGACACCCCCCACTTTGACACCACCAGGAGCGCTGTGTTTTTCTTAAATTAATATTGCCTCTACTCGCTAGAACCTGCTGACTTATCCTAGCTCACCTGCTAAGGTCACACCATGCCTTATATGTTCAAAAGATTACCACAGATGCACCCAAGTCATTTACATGGTTAACAAAAGTCTGAAGTTGCTGTATATGGTGTTAATCCCTCCGTGGTATTTTCAAAGTTGTATAGGCAGCCAGTCATGGCCAAGGAGAGATGATCTTATTGTCAAAGGTGCCATACCATGGTTCTATTGATAGGAGATGCCAGAAACTCTTGCCTCTTCAAACCTTTCAGAATGGATCTTTGTTTATCTATCAAAGAAGAAGAGTAGTCTAAAGTATTCTAAGCCAGGGGTCTCCAACCTTGGCAACTTTAAGTCTGGTGGACTTCAACTCCCAGAATTTCCCAGCCAGCTATGCTGGCTGGGGAATTCTGGGAGTTGAAGTCCGCCAGGCTTAAAGTTGCCAAGGTTGGAGACCCCTGTTCTAAGCCACTCAATTGAATTTCATTCAAACATTTGTGGTACAGCTTTACAGAAGATTAGGACTGATGGTGGCTCTTCGAGTGCAGTTGAACTACAACGTTCTCTATTAGCCATGCTAGCTTAGGTTTTTGGGAGCTATAGTTCAATAACATCTGGAGGGTCTCCGGTTCTGGAGTCATTGGAAGTTAAGAAAGGCAAACTCAAATGTTTACACTCTTTACTTTTATTTCACACCAAAGAAGAAATTATGTATCTTCTCCTGCAGGGAGGTACAAAGCATGTTCTCATGCTGGGGATATAAACCTATGGAAAATGATGGGAAAGTTCTGATTTGAATTGTTGATGATGCGTAAGAGCTCATATAACAGTATTTGATAAAAACCACAGCCATGTTATTATTTTAAAACATCAAATTAAAAACAGATGCAATAAACTCCTTAAATATTAAAACTACTGGGTACATTAGATTCCAACTCCAATAATTATGGCTTCCCTAAAGTCCTATTTAAAAGGAAAGAACTTAGTAGCTTTTCTGAAAGTTTATAATGTTCGATTCTTACTGATAATATGTTCCAGATCATCAACTGATAATACGTTCCAGATCATCATTTTAGTAATGGCTCAAAAGCTTCATTTCTATTTCTGCATTGAAATTGGAGCATTTGGCAATAATAGGAATTACTGGTCTTTCCCTCTCCTCCCCCACTCACAGTACTTAAAGGTGGATGTTACCAGGGACATATCAATGACCTTCAAAATCCAGCCACAACACCACACTCCCTGCAAACATCCCCAGAAAATCCAAATAGATTGTCAAGTGCCAGGGACAAACCATCCTAATGAGTCCACCACTTCTGCAAAAGTCATGTGTATTAACAATGTGCATATTGATCAATAATTCATCTGATTACAGGAAAGAAATTCTACTGGTATCCCTCTATCTTCAAATCGCTCATCAACTGTTCCAATGTAGATATGAGATCTAATGACTGTCCACTTATACCGGTATCAGTTAGGCCCAAGATCATCTGGGGCAATGACATGGTTGTAATGGACAATTCCATGGCTGCCATGAAGTCCTGAGCCCACCTGATTCCATATCTAGGGAATGAAGATCGAGTTTTTCCAATATTAAAGATTTGGCTTTGCTGGTTAATCTGGGGTCCAAATGGGAGAATTCCATGCTGAAACTGGCTGCTGGATTGATGGCAGACTCCAATAATCATGTAGTTCTATTTCTCTATTTCTCTGTTCTTTTTCATTGTTTATTTTATTATCCTATTATCTTACTTCCGTTCACACTCTTTTCATTTCTTCCTTTTTATTGTTGTAAGCTGCCTAGAGTAGCCCCATGGTGAGATAGCCAGTGTATAAATTTAACAAATAATAATTAAATAATAATAGTAGCTTGGAAGACTCCAAAACCAGACAAGCTATGAAATCTGGCTGCTGCTAAGGAGTAGGAAATTTGGGGTCATGGCATAATTCCCATCTTGATCCTTTGGCCCAAATTAATAAATAAGTATAAATAAATAAGGAGTCCTCCACTCCTCTGCTCGCAACAGAATACCTTATTCCACCAGACTTGAAATCTTGGGCTTAGACAACTTAGAACTACGTCGCCTTCGATCTGATCTAAATGTAGCTCATAAAATTATCTGCTACAATGTCCTACCTATCAATGACTACTTCAGCTTTAACCACAACAATACACGAGCACACAATAGATACAAACTTAAGGTAAACCGCTCCAAACTCGATTGCAGAAATCCATAAAGGGGGCGTGCGTAAGCACACCAGCGTGCCTACCATCCCTGTCCTACTGTCCCCATTTATTTGTATTCATTTCCTTCATTCATATTCATACTTATACCTGCTATCTTGTACATGTTTGACAAACAAACAAACAAACAACCAAACAACCAAACAAACAAATAAATAAATAAATAAAATAAGTTACTCAAATGAGCAAATCTCAGACAATTGAAGATATCTCTGATGGGGTATAATCTTATTGCCTGTAGATCTGGCCTAAACCAATAGCAAACTAAGCCAAATTTATTGGGGGGTGGGGGGAACTCGTCTTCTAAATTTAGAATCTGGCTGAAACCTTGGTCTAGGACTTACAGCATATTTTTTTTTATCAAAAGAATAAAAGCAATGTTCCTTCTGCACTCCTGGTATTATTCATCATGTTCTTATGAGAATCTGTAGCTGCCTGTGTGGTTTATATGCCATAGAGGCCTAAATTAAGAAAACAGAGGCCTCCAGCTATAGTATTTCTGGGTGAACTCAGCTTAGCCCTTTATTCACAAACGTCTTGAATTTAAATGGCTGGATTCTTCCAAACCAAGACCTGCAGCAGGCCCAGAGGACTTTGGCTTTATCTGTGCTGTATCTTATATGTGCCTTCATAGCTTTAATTATATCTTCTGCATAGGACTTCTATTCAAGGAGGCTTCAAATTAGTGCCAAAGGCTCAGTCTTCTATTACAAAGTGGAGATGCTGAGGAATGTATACTTTGCAGGTTCTGATACAAAATAATATAATTCATTTCCCAAATTAATGAATGCATCAAAACACAACCATGGAAATATTACTTTAGATGTAGGAAGGCACATACATACTATATGTAAAAAATCATGCACACTAAATATCAACAGGTGGCAACAGTTAGCCAACTTTGGCTGATCTTATATTAGTTAAGCTGGTTATTACATGGGTGAGAGACCATCAGAAATTATGAAAAAGTCCTTTATGGCCTGTAAAGTACTTCATAAAACATTAGGCCTCCTCCCCTCCCAGCTGCGGTCACAAGACTTCATTTCAGGCACTTGGCAATCAGCTTGCATTTACAATCAGTTGCTAAGCATCCCACAATCATTGATTGCCATTTGCCAGCTTCTCTGCCAGCTTCCCCAGAAAGTCAGTGGGGAAGCTGGCAAGGAAGGTTGCAAATGGAGAAGATGGAACGGAGCTGAGATCGTTCTGCATGCTGCAGGAATGGAGCTGAAATTTCCAGGATTTGTGCTCGGAGGGGGGAGGGGGAACTGAAATCCTTTGGTGGGTTGCAGGAGTGTTTGAGGGCGCAAAGGCTGCCTTCTGGAAGAATTTCAGCTTCCCGTGGAGCTGAAATCCCACCCCCGTAGGCAATTTTTGTGAGAAAACGCATCAGTCAGCAGTCAGGCAGATATTTTGCTCCATTTAACAACCCAGGAGATTGCTTAATGACCACAATCCAGAATGCTGTGATTGTGGTCATTGAGCAAATCTGTCTCATGGATGTCTCACTTAATGACCACTCTGCTCAATGATTGAGATTCCAGTCCCAGTCTTGGTTGTTAAGCAAGTATATACTTGTACTAACCTGTATATACTTGTATATATTGTTAAACTGTATGTACCTGTTGAGAAATACACATAAAAAATATAGAATATTCATTTGAGTCCCCATCCTCCCACACAGACAGTTATTTTCGTTGCATCTTACACTGATACCATTTTTTCCTCTGTTGTTTTTCATTTATTGAAGTCAGCAACCCAGTAAATGATAGTGTGGAGATAAACAGATACTATAACTCTTTGGGTTATATTTTTAAACAATTAGCATTTCTAATTAGGATGAAAATATTGATCCAGCTAATCAATTTAAAGCCTGAATTGTGTGACCATCTGAAGTGGCATAGATAGAGAAAGGCAGAGCCAGACAGACAAAATACTAGGTAGCTTTTAAAAAGTAATGGATGGTTAGGTGGATGCTTAATGCATTTAGAACTTTTTTACATTGAGACATACATTTATATGTATGTTTGCATACTTTTCCAGTTCAAGCAGTGGGTATACTCTCTTTGTTAAAACAATCTGAGCCATGGATTTGCTTTGGAAAGTGAAGAGGTCACCTGATTCACTTCAACAAAGTGATTTGAGGGTCCTTGAATAATTTTAGAACTGTGTTGAGGAGAATATAGACAATGACAGTTTGAATGTGCAATTCTGACAGGCATTTTTGCTACCTGCCACAGCCTAGGTAACCTTTGGCCAACCGTCACAGAACTCATGAAATAAGGTTCTTTTCTTGTTCTCCTAGAACATGGGTGTCAAACTCGTGGCGTTACATTGCCATCACATGATGTATCACAGCGTTTTTCCCCTTCGCGAAGCTGGGATGGGCGTGGCCTGTGCGTGATGCATCTGGCCTGCAGGCCGCCAGTTTGACACCCCTGTCCTAGAACATGTGCCTGCAGGAGAGGGAACTCTGTTGCAAACCAAAGAGATTCAACATTGTTGCTATTAGAAGGAAAGGGCTCACATTTGCTTCACAAATCAGCTTCAAAGAGGTGTTATATTCTCTGACATCAGCTTCCCAGATATATGCAACGTCTTCTATTTTTTAACATGAAGATTGACTGTAATATGGGACTCTTCACATGCAAACTTATTACCAACAAGCTCCAAATTGTATTATAATTTGCAATTATAGAATTTTACTGAATGTGCAAATCATTTAAACATGTTTGTGTTTGGTGGCAGATTCTGTAAGTACTACAACTGATTTTTATTTTTTTTTAAAGGAAGGGGGAGCACAAAAAAATTATAATCTCATCTGCATTATCCCTATAAGTTGCTGCACATTATCTTAGTTACATAAAAGCAATAAAAACAGCAGAAAATGATATGTTGTCCAAATTCTGAAAATATTTAAAGATCACTTAAACATAAAAATTAATTGCCCATGCCAACAAAAGTATGCTCCCAGGCTTGGTGAATCTCCAATACTTGGAAAATTTCAAAATGTGCAGACATTTTTAGAAAATTAACACTAACTGAGACAACTGTGTAGTGTTATTTCTGGTGTCACAGAACTCATGTTAAAGAAATTAGTAGAGAATATGAAGAATCATTCTTGAATCTGTAGAATCTCAAAAAGGAAAAAAAAGAGAAAAAATAGCAATAGCAATAGCAATAGCACTTAGACTTATATACCGCTTTACAGTGCTTTACAGCCCTCTCTAAGCGGTTCACAGAGTCAGCATATTGCCCCCAACAATCTGGGTCCTCATTTTACCCACCTCGGAAGGATGGAAGGCTGAGTCAACCTTGAGCCGGTGAGATTTGAACCGCTGAACTGCAGCTAGCAGTCAGCTGAAGTAGCTTGCAGTGCTGCCCTCTAACCACTGCGCCATCTCGGCTCTAACATATATAGATAATATCAAGCTAGAAAGCATTAACAGAAAGGAAGAAAAATGATTTCACGTGAATTGTTGCAAGCATTTGCCCATTTCAAGCCTTAAGCAAATTTAAGTGCATTTGCCTGATGCAAACCTTGCTTTTGAGAACTTTCTGATAGGTTGGCTAAATAAGGTCTTTGCAGAATGATTTGCAGGTTTGAATATTAGTGACAAACTCAGAACAAAACTGAACAGAACAAACATCAGAATAGAACAAACATTACATCAGTGAGAAACAAATTATTTATAAAGCTAAATCATATGAAGGAAAAAATTATTTGTTTATGAAATAAATTTGTATAGTCATCCATCTCACAAAAAGTGACTCTGGGCAGCGTATAGCAATCAAAATACTCATAAAAAGTCTAAATTGTAAGAAAAAATGTCAGAATGTGTGTAGGAAGTAATGTATACAAAAATGCACAAAAAAAATCTGAGTAGAGTCTCTTTGGATGAATTCCAAAATAATATCAGGAATAGTGCTAAACAAACATATGGCTGGAAAACAAGAAACTCAAGAAAACCAAAATGGAAAGACTTGCCCATCTCTAAATTACTAATTTAAAATCAACAATAATTTGTTTAAATGTAAACAAATATAAAACCAGATATTAAAGTGTAGGGAGGAGAAAGTTCAGTGTCGTCCTCTTAAGTGAACTCTGATTCCTATGATACTTTCATCTTGTAAAAAAATAAGATATAAGATCTCTTGTATTAATCAGAGAGAATCTCATCCTTTTTGCAACTGGTAGAAGAATTACTGTACCTACTAAGCAGCAAAGGCTGGGATAATTACATTGCTAACAAATTGCAGGAATCATCTTCAAGGTAAGTACTGTGGGTTTGAGCCAATCATTCTTGGGATGTAAGTCAATATTTCTCATCTTTAATATCCAAACTGGAACATGGAAATAATGAAGGTTATGGTTTTTACCCCATGTATTACTATCATTTTTACAAATGAGGAACAATCACAATAAAAATGAATACCTTACCTGTGCTTTGAAGTAGAGATGAGTAATCTGAGGTCCTTCTTACGAACTTACAGCACTTTTTGACCATCACTGCTGAAAACTGAAAGTAGACATCCTGCCAGCTCAAGGTGGAAAAGAGATGAATACTGTAGTATATAGTACATTATAGGCATATTATCATTAAAGAATAACACCCCCCACCCAATTAAACAAAGATGAATTTGTGTTGTGGACCTATTTATTATTCCTTAGTCTTAGGAAAAATATTAACTGGAATTTTATCTTGGCCTTAAAGTAGCAATTACAATTCCGCTTATGACTCCATGTAATTATCCTTCACTGAATTAACAATTTTCCATATTTTCCATTGTTAAAAAAGGCTACTTCCAAAACATTCATAACAAAGATCCTTTTAACTTAAGAAGTAGGAACCTCACCTAGACTGCTCTGTATGTATAATATGAGTTCTGCTATTAAGTCACGGGATCCTATACTTTATCCTCCAACACACTAGATTATTTTAGTATTTACAAGTCTTCACATACTGTAGACCTGTTAAGAAGTGACATGAAAATCACTCAACACACAATTCAAATCACTGAGTAAATTTGATAAAAACTAAGCCAATGCAGTCACAAGTCCATCAAAGTCCCCAACTGATTGGAAGATACCTTATTGGTTTGATGCATGCAGTCAATGTAGTACGGGGATGACTCAGTCAAAATCACTTACTATCATTGCAGAAATAAACCACAATGGTAGAGTTTACTTTTCATTTTTCACTAGCTAAGAAAGGATTCTGACTAACAGAGAAAGTTTTGGATTGCTTTTTCCAAAAAGCTATAAAACAAGTTATGGTGTTTTGCTAGACAAATAGGAATGTAAGAAACTGTTGAGAATGTAGGCAATCAAACTCTACATGAATGAATGAATGAATGAATGAATGAATGAATGAATGAATGAATGAATGAATGAATGATTTGATTTGATTTGATTTGATTTGATTTGATTTGATTTGATTTGATTTGATTTGATTTGATTTGATTTGATTTGATTTGAATTGAATTGAATTGAATTGATTTGAATTGATTTGATTTGATTTGATTTGATTTGATTTGATTTGATTTGATTTGATTTGATTTGAATGAAAAATTGTCATCTTAATTCACATTACTAGTAAGAAGTTATGAAGGTTCTACACTGGACATAAGAAACCTGGTAGAAGTAAAAAATTTACTGAAACAAAACTATTTGGCTCCTTAAGGTGCACTTTGGCAACACACTTAGTTTTGTTTTGCTTTTTTTTTTAAAAAAAATCAGGCATTGAAGAAACAGTGCTGGCTAATAAAACTTGAAAAAAGTGTTTAGTTAACTAGCCCTCTTACATTAAAATGGATAGGCAACCTTTTTCTTGTCTAGAGCTACATTCCCTCAGAGGTCTCTCTTGAGAGTTAAACCTGTGATGGAACGAAAGCAAACCATGGAAGAAACCAGAGCCAACAATTGTCAGACACCATTTTTTTTCCTTCGATGTGCTTCCCCCCCCCTTTTTTTTTTCTATCAACCTCTTGTTTCAAATAGGGACAGGAAAGGGATAGATAACCCTTTCCAGAACTTCTGTATTGCTATTTTAGAAGGGGATGTGAGAGAATTATATCTGATGGTCTACAATGGCTGCACTTTTAGTATGTTTGAGTAAGGGACCAACATCCCTCCCTGACATGCAAAAAGGATTTCCAATGAGCTGGAAACTCTCTTTTATCGTAGAGTTCTATGTACATTCATTAACGTGTGCAGGGTACTTCTTTTCACATGTGGAAGAAGGGAGTAGTGATGGTACACATTGTTCAAAGGTGTGCCAGTGGGAAAGAACACGTTGTCCCTGTCAGTTTGGAGAGTTCATGTTCTTTTTTCCTTGAGTGGGTTGCTATGGATTGCACTGATAATTTAGTAGTATAGATACAGGCATGATACAGGCATTGCTAAACAGTTGGAATTTGACCAGTTAAAACACTGGACATTTGCCAGCAACATCAGAGAGAACAGGGCTAAGCACATATCCTTGGAAATATTCACAAATCTTAGGCAAGATGGGCCATTGCATCCTGTATAGCTACATAAAAATACTTTAAGGGGGTTACCTCATTCATTTCAGTGGGTGGCCTTGAGGAAGTGGATTATTTAAGCAAATCAGTTAAACTTCCTCCTGGTTTAATTCCAGAGATGTTCTTTGAAATTGGGGCAGTAAATCATTGAAAACAATGGTATCTGAAGGGTTCTTTTTTTAATTTCTAGATGACTGTTAATGTATTTAGAATAAAATGGGAAAGATACTACTTTATGGAAGGAACACAAAGTATTTTATAAAACAAATGACTAGTAAAGTCTCATAAGGGTACATTTGTGCCAGGGGTGGGTTCTAACTTACCTCGCTGCCAGTTCGCTTCCTCCCGCGCCGCGTGGGCGTGCCGCGTGGGCATGCCGCGTGGGCGTGCCGCGTGGGCGTGCCGCGTGGGCGTGCCATGTAGTGCGCAGTAACAAAAAACCCCAAAAAATTAAAAAAAAATTAAAAAGCCGAAAAAAAGATGGCAACCGCATGCACAGTGCTGGAAGCCGGCTTCTGCGCATGCTCAGAAGGAAAAAAAATTCGAATTTTTTTTTAAAAAAAGATGGCAGCCCCCCCGCGTGGGCATGCCGTGTGGGCATGCCATGTAGGCAGGCTGCGTGGGTGTGCCGTGTGGGCGTGTTGCGTGGGCGTGCTGCGTGGGCGCGCCACGCGCGCGCATGCGCAGTGCAAAACAATCAGAAAAAATACCAAAAAAGTCAAAAACAAGATAACTGTGATTATTATTGAATTATCTAATTATGGAATGGGCAGAAACTCGGCTTCTGCACATGCACAGAAGGAAAAAAAACCAGAAAAAAATTCCCCAAAATTTTTTTTTCAAAAAAAAAAAAATCCAAAAAAAAAGATGGCGGCCCACGGACCGGCACCGACAGAACCGGTTCCGTGACGTCACCGTGACATCACAAGTGGGTCGCTACCGGTTCGGGCGAACCGGTCTGAACCGGGAGGAACCCACCTCTGATTTGTGCATAATTCATTTGTAATCCAAATAGCAGATCACTTCTTCATGGGAAGTTGTTCCATAGAGAGACTGCTGCAATCAAAAAGGTCCTCTTTTCTGTTTGTGCCAAACAATTATCAGCAAGAAATGACACAACCAGGGTACCTTGGAAGAAGATAAGTAAAGTAGCTGAGCCAACCTAAATAGGAGGAGTTATTTTCTCAGGAATCCCTGTAGGTAAGGTTCATAATTTATGAGCATGATCTTAAAGCTGACCAGGTAGCAAATCACAACACAACTCATTTAATAATGCTGGAATATAACAGTGACTAAACGACCTGCAGTAACAACTTTGCCACCACATCTGGCATTTTCTGTATTACACACACAAAGAATACCTTTGAAAGAAGATCTTTGTTGTGACTTTTGATCACACTGTCCTCAAAATGGCAGCTCTCAGGTTATAATGTACAACTGAGACTAAAAAAATAAAGCAAAATAAATAATCTGTGATTATTATTGAATTATCTAATTATGGAATGGACAGAAGTTAGGAAAAATGCCTGTAATAAAAACTCAATTTTATCAGGTATAAATTAATCCAGAGTGGAATGAGGTGTTTTTCAATTTTGGCTGAAATAAAATTTATGGGTAACCTTGGAAATATTTCATGAAAATGTATAATCTTTTTAAGAATAAGCAAAATTTCACACTTGCTGCTGGTAGTGACTTCAAAAGGAACATTTTTTAAGCCTGATGGAGCTTCCACAGCTGAAAATGACAGATCTTCTGCCTGGGGAGTTGGTCTCAATCTGTTTTGAACAGAATATGCTTCCCTAAAGGAGCAGTTTAGGGATGCTTCTCTGAGATCCAGATTTAGCACTAAATTTCCAGACTGTGGGATTGGAATGTGCTCCATTACTCAAGGCTGATCAGCTGTAAATGTTTTTAAACAGAGGCCATACATCATGCTAAACCATAGTTTGTGAATTACAGTTTGTTGAATTGGCCACAATTGGCTGAATTCGTACAGTACATTGTACTAAGCCAAACTAAGCAAACCACATTGTGGTTTACCAAGATGTATAACATTTAGACAGTCTGGGTTTGATGGCCTTTGGATCGGCTCACACGTGTGCTGACACCCATAATGCAATGCCCTCCCCCCCGCGCATGAGCGCACAACCCCCCCCCCCCCCCCGTGCATGCGCGAGGAAAGCCTCCTGAAGCCTGGGGAGGGTGAAAAACGGCCCAATGGGAAGTTCATTTCCGAACTTCTGGTTGGGCCGTTGGGTACGTTTTTCGCCATCCACAGGCTCCGGAGGCTTTCCTGAAGCCTGGGGAGGGTGAAAACGGCCTCCCCCCATCCTCCAGAAGGCCGAAAATTAGCTGGCCAGCACGCCTCGCGTGCCCTCAGATATGGCTCCGCGTGCCACCTGTGGCACGCATGCCATAGGTTCACCATCACGGACCTAGATTATTGAGGGCAATGCTGACTCTGTAAACCACTTAGAGAGGACTGTAAAACACTATGAAGTGATCCCAGAGGTGCTTTTTCAAGAGGCAACTGGACTTTCTGGTTTTTCTTTGAAGATGTTTTGCTTCTCATCCAAGAAGCTTCTTCAGCTCTGACTGGATGGTGGGGAATGGTAGGATTTGTACTCCTTGATTCCCTTGATTCCTTCCATTCCCCACCATCCAGTTAGAGCTGAAGAAGCTTCTTGGATGAGAAGCAAAACATCTTCAAAGAAAAACCAGAAAGTCCAGTTGCCTCTTGAAAAAGCACCTTTGGGACAACCATGACCTGGATGACTGAGAATCTCCATAGACACTATGCAGCGGTATATAAACCTAAGTGCTATTGTTACTTATTCAACATATGGGTTAGGCATATAGCATGCAGCATGCCACTTTGGCAATATTGTTGCAACTTTCACTATAGTGTTTGTTGCCTTCATCCTAATTGACTTTTCACCACTTTCCAGCCTGGACTGCTTATCGTGCCCTCAGAATATCTCCTGTATATCAGTTGTGCATATCCCAAGAATCTGTTTAACCCCTGTGGTGCCTAATATGAAAGATGTCTCATTCACACGGGCCTTTAAACCCTTCTAAACTGAGCCCATTATGTGCTGTGGCTTATCAATTTGCTTCTCTTACATGAAAATTTCTGCTGACCAAGTCAAAGTAGATCATCTGCAGGAGGTTCAGTCATCTTGATTAAGAGCTAAATGTGGGGAGAAAAGAGACAGAGGAGGCGGCTAGGGTTTGTGATTTCTTACTTATTTATGATTTTCTGACCTATTTCCCCTTTTAGTGTTAAGTTGTTTGATACCCCATTTCCAAGTCCCCTCCTCCAAGACAATCTGTTGTTGAATAGATGTATCCAGCCTGGAAGGGGATACTGCCACTCTTCCTGAATCACTGCAACAATTGTATATATTGGCACAAACATGGTAGAAACCTCACCTTTGCCCAAAGCTGTGTAACACCCAGATTGACAAGACCTGGCTGATGTGTTTTGCTCACTGTACTTGCAGTTGGCTAAGACATTGGCTTATGAGCTGCATGAAGCTTAAAGACAAGGGTGTGTCCTGCCCAGGAAATTCGGATGACTTTTCAGTCTTTTAGTTTGGATGGCAGCTGTCTAATTTATTCTCTCCTCAAAGAGATTTTGAATAGTAAATCAAAAGCCGAAAGACTGACATCCCTGTACAAATCAAGCGGAAGAAAATTGCTGGGTGGCGAGAGAGAAAGATTGTAGGGCAAAAATGCATGGTTCTCTTTTAATTTCTGTTTAGATGTGCTGACCTGCCTTCTCCTAGATGCTTAGAAAAAAGGACTCAGTGTTCTAAATATAGAATTTGTAATAAAGCAGAATAATATTAAAGTAAGAAGTTGCATTCAAACTCCTGAGAAACGGTGGAAGGCAACTTGATTTATACAAAGAGTGAGTGGGGAAATGAGAGTTTTGATTAAGGGTTATGGAAAAATGCAGGCACTATGAATCTCACAAAAACAGAAAAGAAGAAAGAGGGAAGATTCAATGCAGCTCTAAAACAGAGGCCACAGTTTTAGGAAAAGCAGCCCATCCCTTGCCACATTTTATAAATGGGAACATGGATGCTACAAAATGAATGTGGCTGAGGGACAATGGACTTGTGCAGAAAGACCAGCTTTAATTCACAGTATTCTGCACAAAAAGGTGAGGAAGGGACTTTAAATGAATAAAAAAATAAATGCTTTATATTACATGCCGTTCATTAATGGAATCCACCAGATGCAGAGATGGCTACCTATTTGGACAGAATTATAAAAGAATCAGAAAAATCCATAGGGAATAGGCCTATTGGCCTATTGTTTATCATCTTGATTAGTTTTGATTATCTCTAGAATCCCTGATGGTTTATATAGTTCACAGGTATCAATATGAAAGAATGATAATATGTTCAGACAACAGTCTCCCCCCCCCTTTTATCATTTTTTAAAATTTGTTTTATTATATAAAACACAAAGAAAAATAAAATAGGAAATTAAGGGAAGGAAAAGGAGCGGGGGAAAGGGGGTATGAGATACAAGGGGGGAAAAAGGCACTGACTTCCCACTCTTCTTAGCACAGTACAGGATAAAAACACTCCAACCTCAACAGTCTTGACCTGACTACCAAAGTAGCCCATTTTCTCTGTCTTATACAATTTGTTATATCATACACTAAGCCAGAAAAAAAAAAACCCTAAGCAAAGTAGAAATAGGCATTACACCAAATCAAGTTTAGAGTATAATACAAATGCAACTGGTTGATGGAATTACATGCATTGTAACAAAGGAAGAAAAATATGGTGAACAGTACTGGATAACCAATCTCCAATGCAATGACTTAACACTAAAAATGAACAGAGGAAACAAAAAGAAAAAAGAAAAGAAAGAAATGTATGAAAGAGTAGTGGAAGCGATTTCATTGTCCTGCTGTATAACAATCATGGCAAATTATCATAATCAATTTTTGCTTAATTTAGGTAACACCCCTGATATAAATAACCAAATATTTAATATGAAATTATCCAGATGCTCGCTAGAAGAAAATTATATCTTTCCTATTTACTTACTTTGAATGTTTTTTAGCATTGATGGGTTTAGATTTTCCCAAGCTGACTGTACTTTAGTTCTTCAAGTTCCATGTAAAATAATTAATCAACATCTAGGGCTTTTTTTCCATACGATATAAAACAACATCCATATTCTGGCACATTATCTAAATGTATGAACTGTTGAAGAGAGCTAGGGACTCAGGCACCAGTTATTATTCCCAACATCCGTATGTGGATCACCCTTCTTCTCTGCCTTTGATCTTTCTGTGTTCAGCGGAAAGGCCTAAAGGGAGTTTCTAACCATATTAAACTGAATCTGTGCTATCATGTTTCTCCATCATGGACAGCCTTCTAAAAGCACTCAGCCAAATACTATTAGAATCTCATTTCAGATCTTATATTCCCTTCAGATTTCACTCAGAAGTTTGATAATAGAACTGACATGTTCAGGAATGTTGTGACAGAACGCATGCACATGCCTTCTGTCCCATACACACAAAGAACACTTGAATAGGGCTAAAGGTGATTTCTAGATATTATGCTTTCTATGTCCCGAAGTCATTGTGTCTGTATGTAGAAATATGCATGTGATCTGTGTTGTTTGTGATCCTATTTATAATCCCATTGTGCGGACTGTGAAAAATGATAATACGCTATAGGAAAGCAGATTCAGATTGAATGTTAGAAAAATACTTTAATAACAACAGTGGTTTAACAGTGGAACCTATTTCTAAGATGGTAGCACCCCTTTCTGAGTACGTATAAGCGGAGGCTGGAAAACGTTTGTTGTGAAAGTTTTAATCTAGATTTATGCAATATGGAGCAAGCAGTTAGACTGGGGTCTAATTGGCCCTTCCCATTCTATGATACACACATATATACATGTACACATACACAGAGATACCATGGAAGTCCTATCTCATACATATAGATCAGGGGTGTCAAACCCACCACAGCTCCGTGAAGGGGAAAAACGTTGTGAAGCGTCACGTGATGGCAACGTGATGTGAAGAGTTTGACACCTGTGATATAGATAGTCCTTGACTTACAACCATTCATTTAGTGATTATATAAAGCTACATAGCACTGAAAAAAGTGACTTACAACTGGTCCTCTCACTTATGACAATCACAACATCTCCATGGTTATATGATCAAAATTTGGGTGCTTGGCAGCCAGTATTATTTATGATGGTTGTAGCATCTCAAGGTCATGTGGTCACCATTTGCAACCTTCCCAGCTGTCTTCCAACAAGTAAAGTCAATGGGGAAGGCAGGATTCACTTAACAACCATGTTTCACTTAACAACTGCAGAAATTCACTTAACATCCATTTAACATTTGCTTAACAACTACCTTGCTTAGCAATATACTGTAAGTTCTGGTCCCATTCTCCTTTGAAGGAGATGGGTGGTACATAAATGTGAATGAATGAATGAATGAATGAATGAATGAATGAATGAATGAATGAATGAATGAGGAAGGAAGGAAGGAAGGAAGGAAGGAAGGAAGGAAGGAAGGAAGGAAAGAAAGAAAGAAAGAAAGAAAGAAAGAAAGAAAGAAAGAAAGAAAGAAAGAAAGAAAGAAGAAAGAAAGAAAGAAGTAAATAAATAAATAGTGGTCATAAGTTGAAAACCACTTATAGTATAGAAAAAATGGTATTGAAAAAATACAACCTGTGTTATTGACATATGAGTATACTGGAGTGAAATTGATATTGGAACTTTCTGTTTTGTGTGTGTTTGAAGAACTCTTTTGAAATCAAATCCCAGCACTGTTAGAAAGAACACATAGACAATACTTGATTTCTGGAACACATACATAGAAAGAGGTACATCAAGTGTTATAATAAACTTCTTTGGGTCAATGAAAATTTGGATGGTTTTTAACTTTTTTCCCCAATCGGTCTGAATTCCATGGCTCTTGTTCAGGAAGGTAAAGGAATTAAAGGATGGATGTTCACATCCAGACAACCAGTTTTCATATCTCCAGCACATTTTTCAAAGGTAACACTGTTATCTCTTTTACTTCAACAAATGACAGAGAGCCTCCTTTTGATGAGAGGGAGTGCTTCAAATAGCGAAAAAAATTAAAATTCATGTCACAGTATCAGTTTGCACAATTGATAGATAACACCCTTTCTTAAGTTTGGTACTTTGGTCTAATAGAATCATGTGAAATGCAGGGATACTTTTCAGTCTGTTTCAGTAGAGCATAAAGAGGTGCAGCATTAATTCTAGGGTAGTGTATCATTTTAGCACTTTGCTTACTAATGAAGGGGGACCTATTGCGTACAGAACTAAATATGTACTTGACAAGTCTAATGCATGCTTATATTTCATGTGCCAGTTTTCCTTCTATAAAGAGCAGTGGCCTCTGAATCAGAAGTGTCCAGAAGTGGAGGTCATGGTGACAGTCACAAGCCTGCAGTTAAAGCAAGGGGGAGGCGGGGTCAACTTATTTTCCAAAGCACCAGAAGGCAAGACAAGAAGCAATGGATAGAAACTAACCATGGAGAGAAGCAACCTAGAACTAAGGAGAAATTTCCTGACAATAAGAAAAATCAACCATTGGAACAGCTTGACTTCAGAAGTTGTGAGTGCTCCATCACTGGAAGTTTTTAAGAAGAGACTGGGCATCCATTTGTCTGAAATGGTATAACGGCTCCTACTTGAGCCAAGGGGTTGGACTAGAAGACCTCCAAGATCCCTTCCAACTATGAGGATGAAGAAGATGAAAACCTGCCCCTTGTTTATGTGGGTTGCAGCACATGAACATGGGTTGGGCTATAATTACTACTACCATCTTGTCTTTCTTGAAACACCCATGGTGTTTCAAATGACTTGGACTGTTATTCCAAATGACTTGGATTGAAACTAATTCAATGTCGCAGGATTTCTTCCCCTTTGACATAGTCCTGCAAATATTTTCATCTAAGAGTCAATTAACTCTGAGGAGAGAAATGTGCTTTAAGTGCAATAGTGTATCCTAGTACCAAAATGAACACCAACAGGAATAAATAATAAATACACAAACACATGCATATTGTTTGGTTTCACTCCATACTTAGCTTTAGGACATTTCAGGAATCAAGAGATCAACAAGTAGTGCTCTGATTTTTATTTTCTAACAATTTTCTCAGCTTCATCTAGCTATTTAACTGTGGGTTGCTGTTGATTTTGTAGAATATAGTTATACACCTGTTTGTACGCCATACAATGCTAATGAAATCTTTAAACATTAAAGTCCTTTTTATATACATAAAAATCAACATCGGAACAGGGTGGTTCTGGAAACCTCAGGCTCTACTGGATAAAATTTAAGATTGAGATCAATTTCATTCAGTACATATTCTTGCCTGCCTAGTTGAAACCTATAATACATTATAAGTACTCTAACAACTTCCTAGATATATTTGGGACTAGAATTTTGTCATCTCAGAGTGCACACTCATGCAGAAGTTTGAGCAATATTGAGAAACCAATTGTAGATTCCCAATGATGAACCTCTAAGTGAAGCAGTATTTTCATAATAGCAATAGCATTTAGACTTATATATTGCTTCGTAGTACTTTACAGACTCTCTAAGCAGTTTACAGAGTCAGCATATTGCCCCCAACAATCTGGTACTCATTTTGCTGACCTTGGAAGGATAGAATACTGAGTCAACCTTGAGCTGGTCAGAATCAAACTCCTGACAAGGGGCAGAGTTAGCCTGCAATGCTACATTCTAATCACTCCACCACCAAGTTTCGGCACTAGTTTGTGGACATCATTGCATGATTCTCAATGAGATGAAAATTGAAGGATGAACTAAGCTTTATGCATATAGCCCATAATAAATAAAGAAGGTTGGCCTGGCCCTCGTGTGTATGTAGGCACAGAGAGTTCCAAAAGAATGTTTGGTTCAAAATGGCAGGCAGGAGACTATAAACTGCAGTATAAGCAACATGTGGTCTTTAACTCATAGCTTTACCTCAAATGAACCATAGTTATTCTAAGCCTGTTGTCTTCATATACCCCAGCTCTGGCATGTTACGGCAATTTGATTTAAAATAATAATTAAAAAAGATGTGAATTTAAAAGATTACTGTCTGAAATGCTTGCTTCTTTGGTATAATGTAAACAACCACAGTTATGAGTTTATTGGGCAATTCTAGAATGCATTCTAAATGTGTCGTTCCCCTTGCCAAACACCTGGCACATCTGTACAGATAGCTGAAATGAACATAAAAAAATACATGGACTATCCTTAATTCCTAGAGAATGTCACAGCAAGAAAAGGCAATGGTAGAAACTTGATAATGTGAGGCAGTAGTAATACTGTACACTAGTTTTCTCCAATGTACTGACATTTTGACCTATAGTTCCCAGCTTCAGTTAGTATGAGTAATGATTAAGGAAGATGGGACTTATAATCCAAAGCACTGGGAAGAAAGAGTGTTAAAAAGTGTTGAAGGACTTTGAATCCATTTATATATTTACCAGACCAATTAGAGTTTTCACTTAATGGAAGAACATATTCATTATACATATATGTAGCAATAGCAATAGCACTTAGACTTACATACTGTTAAATACTAGGACTGAAGCACATAGGCTTCAGTCAGGTCCTCCATTCAGGCGGGAAAATACTGCTTGCTGATTGGCTGAGCTGTCTGACAGCTCCCTATAAAAGGGCTAGCTGTCAGACAGGAGCTTTGCTGGATTGTAAATAGTTGCAGAATAAAGAGCTGTTGTTTTGAAGCCACTTCTGTCTGCCTCTTCCATTCACCCTATCTAACATACACCACTTCACAGTGCTTTACAGCCCTCTCTAAGTGGTTTACAGAGTCAGCATATTGCCCCAACAATCTAGGTCCTCTTTTTACCGATCTTGGAAGGATGGAAGGCTGAGTCAACCTTGAACCTGGTGAGATTCAAACTGCCAAATTGCAGGCAGCCGGCAGTCAGCAGAAGTAGCCTGCAGTACTGCATTCTAACCACTGCACCACTGCGGCTCATAATATATGTACAGAATGCTCACATAGTCACAATGCATGGATAGGTCAACAGCAGGGAGGAACAGTATTGTCCTTACTAATACCAAATTCAGACCTTTGTACGTTCAGTGGAAATTTATGTGTACTCATTTCATCTGAGTAGGGAAGAATGAGAAGGTCAACCTATCAGAGTTTCTATGCAAATTAATTTCATAACTTCCAAGTAAGAACTGAGAACAAATATGTAAACAGAAATCATAATTTCTCAGAATTTTGTGGCTGTGTTCACAGAAATATATATTTTTCCATGAACTGTATAATATCTATATTAGGAAAATGTATTAATCTGCAGATTACAAAGCGGTATTCACAAAATTAACTTTAATATGCAGAATTTGAACCAATTGGAACCAGATTTTCATGCTGGATTATTGTTAAAAACTTAAATTTCAGCCTTGTGCCCTGTCTTTTAATAATATACAATTGCATGGTGTATGATGAATGATCCAATAACCTAATAATGTTCAAAGTTTTACTGTCTAGAAAAAAAATACTTCCGCTAAACAACCACAGAAAATCTGCATCTGGGTTTTTGAGCATACATTCTATTACAAGAATAATGCAAGTTTTACACTACAAAACAGGTGAATCAAAAATGCTAGGGAGCTTGTGAAAGTTAACTAGCTCATTTTATATTTGTGTTTGCTAAAAATGGTGATTTTAAGTTGGAATATCATTTGAAAGATAGAGGGTGACAGAAGACTACTAAAATATGCTTTTTCCTCAACAGCAGAAAACTATTTTTGTAGGAGGATGTGATTATGGTAATGGTAGCATTCTAAAACATAGAGGGAGAGAGAGGGGAGAGAGAGGGGGAGAGAGAATGGATGGAATGGAATGGAATGGAATGGAATGGAATGGAATGGAAAGGAATGGAATGGAAGGGAAGGGAAAGAAAT
>QLTV01003309.1:67222-87695 GCA_003457575.1 Thermophis baileyi | reverse complement strand
GAGAGAGAGAGAGAGAGAGAGAGAGAGAGAGAGAGAGAGAGAGAGAGAGAGAGAGAGAGAGAGAGAGAGAGAGTTCTTAGCCTTAGAGCATTTTCCAGTTAACTGGTTCTTCGAATAATGTGTCAGAGTAGGATAATTTGAACCTGGTAATTTTTATCTTGAGTGAGAACGCATGGTTAATTTCTTTGATAATCTGATAATCTTTCAGTTTGCTTTCTTGGTTGTCCACAGTATATTCAGAAGTCTTTTCCCAAACCAAAGTTCAAAGGTGTCAATGCTCTTCCTATTCTGCTTCTTTAAAGTCCAACTTTTGCTTACAGTACATAGAATGTGAAATACCATGGTTTTCCAAAGTAGTTACAATTGTAATTTTTAATGTAAATGTAATGCAATGTAAAGGAAACATTATATGCATGGCTGAAAATTAAACACATTAACTCTATTTAATGGTAATTAAATTTAAATGTACATTAACAAAATCAATTCTTTTTTCTGGCATCACCCATAATTTTTGGGAGTGGGGCACAGCAAACCACTTAAAAATCAAGCATAGCCCTCAGCATTTAAAAAGCTGGACACTTCTGATTTTGTTCAGACTTCAATCACAGAGGCATTTTACCACCTTTACCTTTCAAAATTTGAGTGCTCAGACTGATTGCCAGATTATCAATCTTTTTTGTTTTTGAAACATTATTTTCCTTTCAATCTATGCTTTTTCCAAAACAACCATGGTGGGGGGGAGAAACCTCTTGATTTGTCTTTAGAAAGACAGATGACTTTCTAAACATGTCCCACTTGGATAAAGACCAAAGGAAAACAGGGCATCAGAAAATCAGTTCATAGGCAATCCACGTGTCTTTCCAAAATCAGGAGCCAAACTCAATAAATACATGTTTTCATCTTTCTATGTTCTAAGATATTCTAAGGCATTTGGGTTATAGCATGTTAGCAGGCGATATTTCGGACACCATTCTTTTGAATCTATGGGGAGGAGTGTCATTAAGGAAAAAAATGTAGCATACTGTAATACATTAGGTGCAAATTTTGTTTTGAGCAATATGAATGAGACTTGGTAAGTGATATCCAAGAAAGAATGAGGATTCTTCTCTAAAATATATACATATATTGTAATGGCACAAAGAATGTTATCTTTATTTATGAACATGCAGTTTGGTTGTGGCATTTAGAAAAATGAAAACCACTCTTGAACTCCTTTGTATAAGAGCCAGTTTGGTCTAGAGGTTAAAGTACCAGGCTAGAAACCAGAAGAATGTGAGTTCTAGTCCTGCCTTAGGCATAAAAGCCAGCTGGATGACTTTGGGCCAGTCATTCTTTCTTAGCCCACGACATCAGCCGGTTGGTCAATTCTGGTTGGTTTATATTGATTTTAATACATTCTTTGCCAGGTACACTAACAATTAGAAGCCAATCTTATCACTGATGGATATATCATTGCCATGACCAGTTGAAATATTGGGTATATTTGTTTATTTGCTTGCTTGACTTGTATGGTTGCCCCTCTTATGCACCACAGGAGGGAAATAATAAAGCCAATGTCAGAAACAGCTAAAATAAATCCCAGTGATCTAACCAACCATCAACAATTACAAGCATGATTACTGGGCTCCAGTCTCAACTCATCCAAATCAGTAGTGGGTTCTAAAACCCTTTACTACCGGTTCACGCGCACGCTCGCGCGATGCTTCTGCGCAGAAGCATCCCGGGTGGGTGGGCGGAGCCGGTTCTAAGAACCGGTCCGAACCGGGAGCAACCCACTGCTGATCCAAATGCCTGAGAAGAAAAGGAAGAAGCTTTTAAGAGCTTCTGGAGGACTAGAAGAGTAGAGGCCTGTTAAATCTCAGGAGGAAGGGTATTCTACACAGCAAGGGTTCCTATGAAAAGGCACACTTCCTAGGTCCCACTAGGTGACAACATTTAAGAGAAAGGACTTGGGATATATCTACATTAGCTGACCCGGTGGGATGTGAAGATATTTCAGGGAAAAGCAATCCCACAAATAGCCTTGTCCTGTGCCATGCAAGCCTTTAAAGATGATACCAGCACCTTCAATTGCATCCGGGGGGGGGGAATTGGGAAGTCAGTGCAACCCGCATAGTGGTGGGTTAAGATCACAGTTAAGGTTAGAGTTATGGGAAAACTTAAGATGCTCAAACCTGCATATTTCACTGCATTCTGGACCAGCTGTAATTTTCAGGTGCAGCCTTCAAGGTCATTAATGTTTTACTTGGAATAAAAAGACCTTGGAATTACTGACATAATGCTTTAACTGAGTTTTGGTAAACAGTCTCCAAAATTCCCAGCCATGGCAAATTGTGGATACTGCATTCTCATCAGAGCTGCTGGATGCAGGATTGGAGAAAAATGGTTAAAAGCATGGGGTCAGTGTTATACAGTATGTACTTTGGCTTGCCTGAAAAAATTAAAGGGTCAGATCTGTTTTGGAGGTTTTATATCTATACATACTTATGCCCACCTAGTATGAAACTCATGGAAAGTAAAAGGAGTGAAATACTTACAATGCACATTATACCAATTATAAGCAATAATAAAGATCTTCCTATCTCATTATTGTTATTATTATTACCGGTATTATTCATAGAATCATAGGTCATTTAATCAAATCCTTGCTTGGTACATTAAGCCATTCCTGTTTAATCACATTTTTTAATATCTTAAAAAGAATTTTTCAGACTTCATGGATTTAATTACAAATAAGAGTTTATTACACCTAAGCACCATGCAATATCTAACAATGTGATAAGCTTGGTTTCACTTACAAAATTTCCTCCCATTTTTCCAACTCACTAGCAAATGCATATCAAACTTTAGTCACTAAGTGAATATATAAAGATGGGTTGCATGGTTTTCATGCCTGAAGACTAGGGTCTGCCATGGAGACATTCTTAGCTTTGGCTATATAATTTGTATATGGAATCCCTGGCATGTCTAATTCAATGTTTTAGGTGACATAGCCAGGAAAGACTTATAAAATAGATGTGCAAATCAGGGGTGGGTTCTAACTTACCTCGCTGCCGGTTCGCATCCTCCCGTGCCGCGTGGGCGCGCGCGCTTTGCGCACGTGCGCATGCGCAGTGCCGAAAAATAAGAAAAAATTTCCCCCAAAAAAGCCAAAAACAAGATGGTGACGCCTGCCCAGTGCCGGAAACTCGGCTTCTGCACATGCACAGAAGAAAAAAAAAACCAGGAAAAATATTCCAAAAAAAATTTTTTTTTAAATTCAAAAATATAATAAAAAAAAGATGGCGGTGCCCACGGACCGGCACTGACCGAACCGGATCCGTGACATCACTGTGACGTCACCAGCGGGTCGCTACCAGTTTGGACAATCCGGTCCGAACCGGGAGGAACCCACCTCTGGTGCAAATAAACATTGAGTTTCCGGAATAACTAGAAGAGTGGAACTGTATGTCATGCAAGCAGCTTTACCTGTTTTGAGATCAATGGATCAAGTCAAAGCAATAATTGGAATTAGGGTTTTCAGCAAGACTCTCCCTCATTAACTTTACTTTGTCCAATTTAACCGAAGCTAAAATAAATTTTTCATCTGTGCTTAACTGTTCTACAAAAAGCTTAACCTCATAATATACCGTACATGTATCCTGTATTTTTAAAATTTTTTACCAAAAATGACTTGGCTTTCTTTACTACCTTTCCTAGGAGCATATGAAATAGGGTCCTTTCCTAATCCTGAAGATAAAAATGAAGAGCAGCAGACTGAGGCATTAAAAAACATAATCTCTAGATTAGCAATTTCAAATACAGTACTCCAGGCATGGGTTCTGCTTTTCTTCGCTGCCGGTTCGCTCAGTGACATGCCGCGCTTTGCGCACACTTCACGCATGTGCAGTGATTAAAAAAATGTGCATGTGCAGAAGCAAAAAACAAGATGGTGGCACCTATGGAGCCGCCGAAAGAATCAGTTCGGGGGCGTGGCAGGCCTGGGTTGCTGCCGGTTCTAGCGACCCAGGCCAAGTTACTACCGGTTCTATAGAACTGGTCCGAACCGGGAGGAACCCACCTCTGCAGTACTCCCATGTACCCTTATTTTTATTATTTTCAAGACCTTTCTTGTGGAAGGTGATCTTTGTAAGGAAGGAATGAGCAGGAGCTGAGTGAATAAACCAGATGTCTTGTAAAGCTGCCACAGTAAGAGGAAACAGTAGCAATAAGTTAGGTAAAGAACGCAGGGAGGATTGTAAATGAAGAAGGAAAATAAGGGCAAACAATTAATTAAAAACAATAATACTGTGAAATGGTGCTGCAAGCAAAACCAGAGTGGGCTGCTTTGTTTGTTCCTCTGGAAAACTGATGAAATCCAGAGAATGTTCTGACCCTTTTAAGGCTGGTATTTTCAACTGGATAGGATTTGCACAGCAGCACATTGCTGCAAAATTCAATAAGCCTCACCATGGTGGAAAAATGCCATGTGCCAACAGCTATTTTCCACATTAAAAAAAAAAGCAGTTTAAAAAATTGATTTGCAGTCCTGGCAGGAATAAAGGAAATTAGTAGCATGGAGTTGTGGGCCAATAATTCATATTTCAAATATCACAGAGTACTTTACCTATATAATTTCAGGGGAAAATGATAATAATTAAAAGCATGCAGACACACTAATCATGACATAGGAAAGGAAATGCTGAACCAAGTAAGTGGAAGCCTTGCTTAGGATTCCTAATGTTTCCAGTGGCGTGTTCAAGAAATTAAAGGCGTAATCATATCTGATTCATGTAGAACAGGGGTGTCAAACTCGATTTCATTGAGAGCCGCATCAGGGTTGTGTTTGACCTTGGGGGGCCAGGGTGGGTGTGGCCAGGGTGGGCGTGGCCAGCTCTATGTCACTCCTGTCAGGGGTGCCTGTGGAGGCCCGAGCGCTTGGCCAGCAAAAACAGGCTCCCAAGCTCCATTTTCACTGGCAGAGGGTTGCAGGAGGCTGTGGCAGCCGAAAATGTAGCTCGGGAGCCCGTTTTCAGTGGCAGAAGCACTGCAGGCCAGTCATTTGCTGTTTCCAGGGCGGCCCCGCAGGCAAGATCTAAGTACCCTGTGGGCCGGATCCGGCCCCTTGGCCTTGAGTTTGACACCCCTGATCTAGAACTGTCCCTAGACCAATGTTTCTCAACCTCATCAAGTTTAAGATGTATGGACTTCAACTCCCACAATTCTCCAACCAGTGCAGCTGAGGAATTGTGGGACCTGAAGTCCACACATTTTAAATTTGAGATTGAGAAACACTGCCCTGAGCAGACCCAACAAATTAGGAGAAGAAAAACATCAGCTTAAGTATTCAGTAGGAACCCTGGCTAAATATCACAACTGTTTGTTCATTCTATTAAAAGAATGCTGAAAAGAGGACAACCCATAGATCACTTATCCTGAGACTACCGTAGATCACAGTGCTCAACATTATTTCACTATAATGAGTGTCTTAAATTTTTGTATAAGGGGTGCCTGTGAATGTGGAGGGAAGGAGAGGTAAAAACATGAAAATGGCATATGAGTGAGGTCACCATCTTTATTTTTTTGAACCCTTCCTCTGTGCACTGCACCTGCAGATAGAACAGTTCAGGGACTGATGTTGCCCCCATCAGCCTTCAATCCCTGAAATGCCATTTCCTAAAAATCAACTAGAAGTTTTGTCCCTGCACCTTTGTGATATCATACCACTATCTATATCCCATATCAAAAAGAATATGGCTATTGGCTATAAACATGTCTATAATAAATATAAACAATTCAGGGCTGATTGCTTCCCAGTTCTCCCCCAATGATGCTGACAGTCTCTAGCAATGGCAATGCCCCTGGCCTGCCCCTTTGCAAACTAAACACACAATGGGTTTGGAGCAGGAGTGAAATTCAGCAGGTTCTGACAGGTTCTGGAGAACCGGTAGCAGAAATTTTGAGTAGTTCAGAGAACCGGCAAATACCACCTCTGGCTGGCCCCAGAATGGGATGGGAATGGAGATTTTGCAATATCCTTCCCCCAGGAGTGGGGAGGGAATGGGGATTTTGCAGTATCCTTCCCCTGCCATGCCCACCAAGCCACGCCCACAGAACCGGTAGGGAAAAATTTTGAATTTCATCCCTGGTTTGGAGGTGAAACCATTCTAACTGCACCCTGCAGAAACGTGAAATAAAATGGAATGGAGTCAGGGGCCAAGCAATTGCTGTCCCTTTCCTCTGCTAAGTCCTAATGCAAGTGGTAGAAATGGAGGTTTAGAGTGTGCTGGGTGATTCCAAAATCTTGGATGCAAAAAGAGAACCAACATATTGACTTCAGTGGACCTCACTAGCTTTGAAGTTTTGAGTTTACATCTTTATGTTGAACATCCTGAGTTCTGTCCCTGGGAAAGAACACACAAAAAATTTCACATAAATATATGTGGGCTTATCTTTGGCTCTTTGCAGAAAATTGAGGAAGCATGGGGGAGAAAATAAGAGCCTGTTTGCATACTGGGCGCAATTCTATTTTAGTGTTGGCAGGAAAAGTTACCACAAAGTGATTTTCATTTGTTTGCTTTTCTTCAATGGCTACATTTAATTGGAGGTGTGTCTTGCCACCCACTAAGACTGTTTTTTCTTTATTTTTTTAATGTTCTGTAAAGTATTTTTTTAAAGTAGTTGAAACTGAACAATATTAAAATTGAAACATGCTTTTTATAACTTAGCTATAAAAGAACAAGCACTTACCAAATAGTGTCGCTTCTTCTCTCTCACTCCCTTGGTGAAACAAAATAAAACCTTCTTCAATTCTTCTCATGTATGTATAAGGTGATAACATCTGCATATGTTACTACTTCATTTTTCAGTGAGTGTGATTTACGCTTCCAAGCAGAAATAATTTTGCCCAAAACTCTAAATGATCTCCTTGAGAGAAACTTACATTAAAAGTTATCACACTATAGAACACTCTAGCATAATTGGTTATTCTTCCAAGTCTTTCCACCTCCCAAAAACAAACAAACAAACAAATGAATCAACTTGTGATCCATTAACTTTACAGTTAAATATAAACATTCTGGATATAATGGAATCTCCAGCTAGAGTAAGGGGAGGTGTAAAGAGGGTACAAACTTAAGTCCTTGCATAGGAGGAAGTGGTGTAGATCATACTCTCCCAGAATCCTTGAAGCCTTATCTGCCGGTTCCCAGGGAAATGCAGTCAGTCTGGTGAGACTCTTGTAAATAGGCATGCAACAATAAAGAAGTCATTTTGATCAGCTCACAGTGTTATTCTGGCCCTATCCAAGAATATGTTATCAATTGCTGCAATCATGTTAATACATTCTTGGCAGTTATTGGCTTGGTAGCCAAGATAATAGTTTTATTACTGGTATTAGATGGTCTCTCTTCCCACTTTCCATCTTAATTTAGGGTTCCAAGGTTTGCAAGGGTTGCAACAAACCAACTAAACAAAAGGAATTGTGACTATGTATAATGTATAAACAAGACTATTGTTGGAAAGACACTTTGATACCTACCATGGAAGAATGGTTGCAGAAGTTGATGGAGTTGGCTGAAATGGCAAAACTAACTACTCTGATTAAAGAAAAGAACATAAGTACTTTTGTTTCCACATGGAAACCGCTTCTGAATTTTGTGCTTGATGTGGAAAAGAATGTAACTTTGACTTTGGGTTTTATAGATTAGATTGATAGATCTTTACAGAAATGACTTGTCCAAAACAAAAACAAAAAGCTGTGATTTGATGCTAATGCCTTATTCATGCATTATTCATCATCCTTATTCATTAATGCAACAGAGAAAGTCAATGCTTCTTTTTCTTTTCTTTTCCATACCTTTCCTCACTTCTCTTTTCCCTTTCCCCTCCCCCCTCATTGTTCTTTTCTTTACTTTTGTATTTTGTATTTTATAACACTTTATAACTTAATAAAACTGTTTAAATAAAAATAAATAAATAATAAATAGTATTACTTGATCAAAACTGGTAGGTCCAGTTTGAGTAGAAAGGATAAATTATGCAAGTTTTCACAGTTCAGCTAGAGATGTCAAATGGAACTAGCAATCATCCTACCAGAGTGAAATGGCTTTTCTCCTCAGTTTCTTTCTTTCTTTCTTTTTTTCCAGGTGAGAGGTAACATAGATCAATTAGCTCAGAAACAGTTGAAATGGAAACCTCCCAGGACTCAACTTAGACTTAATATATCTAAACTAATAAAGATTATTTGGTTCACATACAGTATCACTGCAAAATGTCTTAACCTAATAAGACTATACACCCTTTTTCTCAGCATTATATCATATCTTCATTCTAGCATGGTACAAGATGTTGAATTGTCTGACAGTAGAAGACACATTATGTAAAAAAATATTCCTGACATATTTCCGTGCAACATTTGAACTATTTTTATCAATACAAATCAATTTCCTAGATCCAAAGATCTAACGGCATCTTACAAGATTGTGCAGCTTACTAGAAGTGTTTGAAATGGTCCAATTATGTGAGGATTAGTTTTTTGAGGAGTGAGATATTGAAATCTTCTCTCTCCCTAAATATATTATGATTATGAATCTTTTAGCTTTGTGGGGTTCTTTTTTTCCTTGAAATTACAGCTCTAAATGAAAAATTGAAATTTCAAAATCAAAAGAAAAATATTATTTGTCTCCTGTTGTGCAAATAATCAGTTTTGTACATTATAGCTTCTAGCAAGGGTTTCACCTTGGTGGAGGACATCATCGCATCGTCTGCTGAGCATAATAAAGCATTATTTATATGCATTGGCATTATGGACCACAAGTAAAGCCAAGATTCAAAAGATGGATGCCTACATTTTCAAAAGATTAGCAGGGTTAACAAATTTAGTTTGTTAATTTTAGTTGGGAAAAGGAAATGGCCCTGTTCTTGCTCTAAAAATCATTTGAGTCCCTTGAATTTTAAAGTCAGGTGTTTGGAAAGACATGGAAAGCAAGCACACAAGGGGGAGGCATAACCAAATCAATGCAGCCCATAGTTTAGAAGAGTATAAAACAATCATTGAGAAAGTGGAGGAGGGGAAGAGGTAAAAAACAATGAAAATGGAGTGTTTAGCTGCCATAAAATGCTGACTACAATTGGACATAGCTAAAAAATCAAGTTAAAGGGGATTTGAATGGAATTTTGTGAAAGAGGGCATGTTTGGGACAGTGAATATGAACATTTTTCCTGCAATATTTTATAGCAAATCCCAGATGTATATATACTAATAACAAACACAGTTCTTTGAGCCAATGTTTTTAAACTCTGCAGGCTCAGGTAACTCAAGGACAAGGAGGGAATGTAAAATAGAGAGAAAATGTGAAAGGAACTTAGGATTAAGGAGACCCAGATAAAATTGTATTTAGCATGCTCAGATGAACAGTAAAATATTAGAGAATTGCAGATTACTAAACACTGAGGAAGAATATGCTGAACAGGCATTATACTATGTGGTAACATTGTTTGCCAGTTCCACTTAATTCAGTTTAATAATTTGAATGTAAATGCTAGTCTTGGGGATCGATGGTTATTAGTCTCGATGGCAGTGCAAAGTGGTATGTAGGAACAATCCTGGGAGTCAGGGCAAAGAGAAACAATCAAGGGAATGGCCAGATAAAAGGTAGCTTAGCCTGCAGCAGGAATATGGGTGGGACATGTGCAGTGGTGGGTTGTAAATGATTTTGCTACTGGTTCGCGCGCGCTTGCACACACGTGCAACACTTCTGCGCATGCGCAGAAGCGTCCCGGGCGGGTGGGCGGAGCCTCCCGCTGCCAGCGCTACCGGTTCTAAGAACCAGTCCAAACCGGGAGCAACCCACCGCTGGACATGTGGCTTAGAAAAGACCCTCCCAAGTGTTGTGGGCTGTAAAGAGTATGGTGGGGAGAAACATATTTTTAGACTTGCAAGATTCTGTGAATGTAACTTTGCAATAAAGTAGAATTAATTCATTTCAAACTTGCATGATTCATGTCAGCCTTATAAGATCAGACAGGAAACATGGCCAGATAAGCTGGACATTTTATTTATTTATTTGTTTGTCAAACATGTACAAGATAGCAGGTATAGGTATAAACATAAACATAATCAAAGTGAATACAGATAGATGAGGACAATAGGACAGTAGGACAGGGACGGTAGGCACGCTGGTGCGCTTATGCACGCCCCTTACAGACCTCTTAGGAATGGGGTGAGGTCGACAGTAGACATGGCCAGATGAGTTGAATTCCTTGTGCAGTTGGTTGATGACTGTGAAAACAGACTGTTAGACTAAAGATGGGCCAGGAGTCCAACCCAGCAGGGCATTGCTTATGTTCTTATGGTAGACATTCCTCCATCAGTGTCTACTGATTTCTAAGTATTGACCTGAATTTCACTCTGGTAAAGCAGAACAAGGTAGCAAAGGGCTACTGAAGACTGACAAGGACCAGAGCTAGCAAAATGATGCAGAAAGTAATATGACGAGGAAGGAGTATTCTGCATCTTCACCACTTTGAGTGATTTAAAGGCAATATATAAATAAATAAATATTATAAATTAAAAAATGCAAGCCAACCTCAGAAATGCATTTTCAGGCCATGGCTACCAGATAACAAATCTGGTGACCCTTCATTCTGCACACACCTCTGCATGAAACCTAGCTTTTCCTGTCCCAGGAGGAATTTGTCCATAAAACAGGACTGGGGAGAGGGAAGGGGACAAAATTGCTGCTAGCAGAGGGTAACTTGCATGAGAAGTTTGCCTGAAATATTGCCCAACTCAATGCTACAGACTCCTCATCCTGCTTTTTAAAAAAAATAGGACTTTCCCCCATAAATTGCTTATGATCCCTTGGGTGGTTCCAACTCACAATTTGAAATCCTTGGAATCAGGTTACTTTTCTAACTATGAAGAAATAGACAAGGAAGGAAATTTACTATAGCCTGATCAGGGCCCAAATAAGGGATTCACGGCTATTTCCTTCTTTGTTTCACAATTTTTTTTTCCAGACCTAGAGTCATATACAGGTAGTCCTCAACTGACAACCATTCATTTAGGGACTGTTCAAAGTTACAATAGCACTGGAAAAAAGTGACTTATTACCATTGTTCACACTTACGACTGTTGCAGCATACCCACTGTAGCATAATTAAAAATTAGACGCTTGGCAACTAGCACATATCTATGACTCTTGCAATATCCCAGGGTCATGTGATTACCTTTTGTAACCTGACAAACAAAGTCAATAGGGAAGCCTGATTCACCTAACAACCACGTTACTAACTTAACAACTACATTGATTCACTTAACAACTGTGGCAAGAAAGGGCAAAAGTAAAACAGGGCAAAAGTCACTTAACAACGGTCTTGCTTAGCAACAGAAAATTTGGGCTCAGTTGTGATCATAAGTCGAGGAATACTTGTATAAGATATTCCAATGTTTGACTTCAATCCTGGTGTACAGTATGTTTATTTAAAAAAATACTCTACTATTCCATTCCACTATATATAGAGAGAACAAGAACTTTGCTTTTGTTATTAAGCATCTACTGCAGCCAACTTTTTGAGAAACTCTTTTTCATTAAAAGGGGGTGGGGGGACTTGAGGTGGAGAAAGAGAATTCAAGCTGTGTTAGCTCCAAGAAGCAGGTGTTGTTGTGTTACTCTCAAGGGGGACTAATTCAATACCCAGATGTCATTAGCACTGTGAAAAAGAACATTGTAGTACAAGAAGTGTGTTCTGTTGGACTGTTTGCTACAGCACTCTGGAACTGCCTGCAATAGATCATGGTGGAATCCTGTCAGGAAAGGTTGTTTGGAAGGTGAGAGAGGGAAGTCAATAGTAGCAAAAAAAAAAAAAAGATATTAGTGGGATGGTTTGGTGGGACAAGATGTTGCTCTACAATGGTAGCCATAACAACTGTTTCTGGAATAGAATTTGGGGTAACTTCACTTCAATACATAGAGTAATCTGTCTGAAATGCAATCATTGATTGCATTTGAACATGTTTGGGATTTGTACCTTTCTATGGAATTAAGTAAGGATTCAAAACTTCCCTATCTTTTTCGGCATTCTTGCAAAAATTAGCTTTGGGCAAAATCTACTTTGAGAAAGTACTGCAGTACTGGACCACACTCATCAATGGTTCAGTGTTCTTCTTTCTTGCACTATGCTCCCATTGGGAGAAAGAGATTTATCTGAGGGAGGGGGTCCTTGGTACACTCTGAGCTTGGTTGTTTTCTTGCAGATGTTTCATTATTCAAACTAGGTAAGAACATCAGTGCAAGTCATCATCAGGACCAGCACTAATGATGTTACACAGTTTGGGTAATGAAACATCTGCAAGAAAATAACCAAGCTCAGAGAGCACCAAGGGCCCCTCATTTCAATCCTGAGCTACAAATATCCTCCATTAGAGATTTCTTTTTTTTGTTGTTTTTATATCAGTAATTCAGGCACCATTAGGAATTTGTTAAGAGACTAGATCTGGCCTGAAGGGAATCATCTACTGATTCCTAGCTTAATTTCTCAATCTAAGTACAGATGCATTTAATATATGAGTATGGAAAGTACATGTGAGATGGGAGGTCAATCAATCAATCAAATAAATAAATAAACAAACAAACAAATAAAAACAATATTGTGTTTAAAATCTTTTTTGCTTTGTTACTAGAGTTCTGGCTATTATGCCTTTTCCCCTTCTTTTTCTCATTATTAGCTGTCCCTGGCAGAGAAAGATAGACATATATCCATAGTGAAATATCCTATCAATGTAAAAACTGGGATGTTTAGAATTGGAGGGAAATAGATATAAAATATGTTATCCCTAACCCTCACAATACCATTAAATTGGCTTATGCAATGATGTCAGTGATGGTAAATGACACATTCATATTGTTCCCAATGTTAATGGAATTTATAAATTGTGCATGTTTGCATTCGCCATGCAGGCTTTCTTGCCTTTATCCTTTCATTAGTAAAAAGAGATGGCACTCATCACAGAGCTGAAAAAGTTGTGGCTCTCATTCCTCTTTTATTTTAGTACTACACAGATTAAAGGAAGACTTGGTGAGGCTTTCTGTACAATGAAACAGTGGAAAAGTCCAACTCTGAAGTTATAAGTGCTTTAACAATTAATTCAGCCTTCTCCAATCTGGCACCTAATGGCTCAGCATTCTGGGAACTGCATCTGTCCGGATATTCGGAGGAGACCAAATAGGAGGTTAGCTTCTTTAATAAAAAAAATAATGTTTTCCAAAGAAATAAATTTTTAAATTTCCAAACTTTTTTTGCATGTGATGGATGGTCTTAGTACTATTCTCCTGATCAGTTTAATACTTCAGCTTTTTGGAGGTGAAGGCAACTCCTCTGTCTTCCTTACCCAATGAAGAAAGCCCCAGAGAAGCTGAAATGTGAAAAGAATTTCACATTTCACATAAAAATTCAATCTAGTGGACAATACCCAAAGGTGCTTTTCAAAAGGCAACTGGAGTTTTCTTGGGTTTTTTCCCCCCTTGAAAATGTTTTGCTTCTCATCCAAGAAGCTTCTTCAGTCCAAGAAGCGAAGAGAAGCGTAATGTTTTCAAGAAAAGGCACCTTTGGAACTAACTTGACCTGGGTAATTGAAAATCTCCACAGACATCTAGTGGACAAAAGTTTTCTTGTTTTCCTTCCTTCCTTCCTTCCTTCCTTCCTTCCTTCCTTCCTTCCTTCCTTCCTTCCTTCCTTCCTTCCTTCCTTCCTTCCTCCCTCCCTCCCTCCCTCCCTCCCTCCCTTCCTTCTTTCCTTTTTTTTCTGGTATTTGTTCTGCCAGTATTAACTGTTCCATCTATTTAAACTCTCCCATGCTGTCTTGAGACTTGAATAACACTTTCTCTTCAACAGGTTCATAACAAAAAGAAAACCTTAGTTAAGTACCTCTTGGAAGCTTTGCAAACAGAGATAAATCTGAGGAAAAAATAATATGAGCAGGAAAATCAGATCTGAGCCACTCTGACAATTCTCTTATGGCTATTTACTTTTATATCTCTGTTCTTGGTAAATGATCTCTTAATGGAGTTTTATGTCATAGTGTAGAAAATAGTACACTAAGAAAGACCTGAATGAAATATAAATTCTTTATTCATAATTAACTAGGTAGTTTGCAGTGAAAACACCAGTCTACCAGATGGTTGAAAGATAGAGGAAAGCTTGGGCATATGGACATGATTGATCCCCCTTTGAACAAAAATATAGCATTTGCACCAAAGGGTGCTATTTCTTCCAGCCTCATATTGGGTTCTGCCCATTATTCTCCTCTAATTCTAACTTTTATTTCAACCAAATAGGAGCCTGCTGTTAGTGATGTCCAGTGGAGATTTTGCCCCCCACCCCCAAATCTACTGTTTGGTTTTTGCTTGAGACTGATGTTCACAAAAATGCTATGTTTGAAGCTCAAAGTTAATATTTCACTTTTCTTAAATAATATTAGTGAAATCAAATAGGAACAACAAAAAACCCCACTGGAATTCTTCAAGTCGCCAAACCCACTCTTCCTAATTTGGGTTATCTGTTGAGGTGCAAAGGCAGATGATAACAATTATATAGGGACAATGCATTCATATTCAGCTCAAATGTCTCCAATTGCAGCACCTACATTAGGTAATTGCAGGTACTTTTCTATTTCACCCAATGGAGAGACTGGTATGAGCACGGGAGAGAAAGGGTTAGATGCCGCTGCATATTTCTTCCTGTGATAATAACCAGCTGTTGTGCACAATCTCAGATTGTTTCTTTCAAAGATCAGTGTTGCATTCTCTGATGAGTCAAGCCCATTCCTAGTAGCTCCAATAATAAAATTGTAACCTTAAATTTTTAAATCGATTAGATATTTTCAGGGATAGAGGTCAGGGTGGCAACCAGTATTATCAAATATGTTACAGTTCTTTTTTTAGGGTCATAGCAAGGATCAGGCCAGACTTGGTCAGTCACCCAAAATCATCTGATCCCATAGTCCTAGAAATAAGTCCACTTGGCCCACTAGGGAAAGGAAGATAACAACCTTACCCAATCAAGAAAGCCCCAGAGAAGCTGAAATGTGGAAAGAATATCAAGAGTTTCACTTCTCATCCAAGAAGCTTCTCTTGTAAGTGTTTGGCACTTCTATGGAGGACAATTTTGTTGAAAGTTCACCAGTTGCCTCAATATGGGCAGAGCTATAAGTCCCCCACCTGGCGCTGGAGACAGTGAGCCATGAGTCAGAGGAGGAGCAGGGAATGGCAGCAGCATGGCCTCCAGCCCATATGTGGAAGAAGACTCCAACCTCTGAGCTATAGAAATAAACAGTAACTATAACACCATCTGGACAATGTGCAGAATGAGTTTCTGTTACCAGCACCAAATTCTGTACAATTTTTCCCCCAATTCACAATTGGGTCTTAGTACTTTAGGAAAACTATATTTCTCATTGGTCTCTATATTTATCACACTTTTGCCACCTGAAGATTCACTTCTGTCAGAAAGGGAGACTACCTGGAGGAAGAAATTTTAAGTCCAACCCCATGGTTTAGTCGGTAATATGGGCTGATACTTTTCATTCAAAGTATTTAATCAGTTAAAATATACTTCCAATAATTTGCACTTTCATAGCAATAGCAATAGCACTTAGACTTATATACCGCTTTATAGTGCTTTACAGCCATCTCTAAGCGGTTCACAGAGTCAGCATATTGCCCCCAACAATCTGGGTCCTCATTTTACCCACCTCGGAAGGATGGAAGGCTGAGTCAACCTTAAGCCTGGTTAGATTTGAACCGCTGAACTGCAGCTAGCAGTTAGCTGAAGTAGTCTGCAGTACTGCACTCTAACCACTGCGCCACCTCGGCTCATATAAACTTCTGTTTCTTAATTAATGACTTCATGGACTCTTGCCAATGATAAATGGGGAAAATATATTTGTAGAGGATGCAGTGAGAAGAAAGTAGGAGTGTAAGGGAAGATGGTTGATTTACAGCTCCAGAGGGTCCTGGGGGAAGTGGATTATCTGAACCCCTTTCAATCAGTACTCAGGCCTGAGACAACATTGGGTGTGCTTAGTGATGCCCTCTGGCAGTCTCTGGATAGAAATAATGAATTCATCACGGTCTTTCTTGGTTCTTCAAATCACAGTTTAGGGATTCTCCTGGACTCATAGCTCCTGTTCAAAGAGTAGGTGATAGCCATGGCTAGGGTGACTTTTGCAAGGATTCATCTTATACATTAATTGTACCTATTACTGCACTATGAGGACTGTAAAATGCTTTACACAGAATTGTATTTAAAGCTGCAGCTGGTCCAGAATGCAGCAACATGGGCAGTTTTTGGCATTTCCCCTTATGTTCATATAACACTGTTGTTCCATGAACTGCACTGGCTCCAAGTAATCTTCTGCGTGCAATCCAAGATGCTGGTTATCATCTGTAAAGTCCTACATGGCATACAGCCAGGATATTTGCAGAACCACCATATGTTCCTGCTTAGCCCACCAGATCTAACAAAGAGGGCATGCTCCAGCCCTTTCTATCAAAGAGTGCCATCTTGTTGGATCCATAATTCATGCATTCCCTGCAGCAGTGCCTACCCTGTGGAAAAGCATCCTACCAGAATTCCAAATAGATCCAACCCTGTTAGCCTTTTAGAAGGCTTTGAAGAGCTGGCTGATCCCCAGGCATCTGAGCCATGTAGTTAGGCAAAACAGTTTTTATGATTTAAATTTATTTAGATTTATTGTTTTAACCTCAGATATCATGGGTTACATGGCTGCTGATGGTGTTTAACTTTGTATGACATTCTGAGTTGTTGTGAGATGGGTTGCCATAAATATAAATAAATAAAAAGTTGATTATAACCCATCAAATAAATAATGTCTTAGATCGCTTGATTTGTTAGCGCAAAGTCTTCATTTTCATGAAGATTCCTAGAATATGAATGAATAAAACCAAATAGGATCTCTTTGCTATGGTTTTATTCTTGAGGAAAGATTTTCATTAAGGTAGTAGTGGCAGAAGTAAAGAAGTGGGAAAGTCATTGGCAATGACTTCTTTTGGCTTAAGCTGCTTTTAGCTACAACTGCAAACACAATTAGAAAGTCATTTCAACACTAATGAAACAACAAATGACTAAGACTTAATGCACTTATAACCCATTAGCCCAATTCTAAAAATATAACTATTCGATCAAACCAGCTGGTGGGACAAAAACAAGACAACTGAAATCAAATGCTGTAGGTGGTTAAAATGCTGAGATTAATTGTCCTTGTACTAAACACTTTAAAATAGGCAGAGGTGGGTTGCTCCCGGTTCAGACCGGTTCTATAGAACCGGTAGCGGGAATTTCCCCCCGCTCGCCGAACCGGGAGCGATCGCCGGCTGGCCACGCCCCCGAACCGGCTCCCTCGGTGGCGCCGTAGGTGCCGCCATCTTGTTTTTGGCTTCTGCGCATGCGCAGAAGCTGTATTTTGCTTCTGCGCATGCGCAGAAGCTGAGTTTTTGGCACTGCGCATGCACGCCCGCGCGCCCGCGTGGCGCAGGAGGAAGCAAACCGGCAGCGAGGTAAGTTAGAACCACCCCTGAAAATAGGAACCCAAAACTGATTGAAGGCTTCTGAGACCTTCCCACATTCCCCTTCTTTTTAGTAACCATGAATTTGTTTCATCTGTGCAGCCTGGATGAGATGAATTCTAGTCTACAGAATCTTAATCCAAAATAAATTGGCCAGCCTTTAATGTGCCTTTTAAAATTCTTTATTATTTTTAGACACAACTACAATAATTGAGCAAAGGTATAGGTAAAGCTTTCCCCTATCCAGTCGTTTCCAACTATAGGGGGCGATGCTCATCTCTGTTTCTTAGCCGAGCAAGCCAGAGTTGTCCAAAGATCCTTCCGTGTTCATGTGGCCAGCATGGCTATACACAGAGATGCATGAAATGCTGTTACCTTCCCATTGAAGCACTACCTATTTATCTACTCGCATTTGCATGCTTTTAAACTGCTAGGTGGGCAGGAAAATTATAACTGAGAAAGTATAACATAAACACAAATCTAAATTCTCTTTGTGTGAGTAGCCTTATTGGCCCTAACATTTTGAATTATGCTTAAAATGAGCTCAGAACTCAAATCTCAAAATAGTTGAGTGAAGTGATGTTAATTCTTTGTACGCACAATTACTAAAAATTATAATGAAACTCATTTTACTACTTTCATTTTATTTTTGTTAGATGTCCCATTGAGTTTGCTATCAAAATTACAGTCAGAGACATATTAGGTGTTCTCAGTCTTAAACTGATCTTGCTCACATTAGGTCATCCTGGGCAGGCAGGGCTAAAACTTGATTTGATTCTGCAGTTTTGATTTGGCATTCAGAATGTTATTTGAGTTCACATACTGTACTAAACATATAACTTTAATATCTTCATACAGTATGCTAAGTAAAATCAAATCATTTCTTATATCCAAAAGGCCATACAATAAGACAAAGCCTATAAAAGTAGTATAGCTAAAACTGTGAAACCCAGAGTAAATTTTGTTAATAGACGCCTCAAGACTTGTTGATCTGAAGCAATCCCTAAGGAACCCATAGGAAATATACGAAGTCAAAATTAAATAAACTGTTATGGTAGGCTATATAATTCAGTGCAGCTATGAATTAGGGGTTTTAGCTTTACAACAGCTTTATAGTTTGAGATGTATGAAAAACAAATGTACATAAGGAAGATTTTCTGAAGTTCCTGTTGACTGACTGGTGTATTAGATAAGACTATCAAATGTACCAATTGTCAACCCGGAAGCCATTTTGGGGCGTCTTCAGGGCTGCCACAGCAAGGCTGGTTGGAGCTGTGGGAATGGGAGGGGGGAATAGAGATAGCTGGGGACTTGTAGCCAAAATAAAATTCTTTCTCCTGGGAACCAAGGACACTCCCCAGGCGCTGGGAAGGCGTGGACCAACTGGAGTTGGGACTGTGACCTGGTTGGACCATGTGATGGACATGTGAACTGGGGGAAATGACTTTGATTTTTAATTTGGGTGGGGAAAACCTTGGGACCTTCAGAGTTGGGTTTTCACCAGATGTGCCAATATGACATGCTTAATACATTTGGACTTTGAGGAGCACCTTGGCCTCGGAGGTTTGATTGCATTGGGTCTGTTACTTGTAACCCTGACACCAATATTATTACTACTACTATTGCTATTACTGTTATTATCCCAAATCAACTGATTATTGCATGAAAACCTCTTTAATTGAATTTTGTGAACTATAATTTATTACTCCAGTCCAGTGCAAGTTAACATGTTTGTGTATTTAATTGTATTTTATTTGATCTGAGAACTTATAGCAATTTATAAGTGGAGTGGGGGATGAGCTGTTAGTCTGGTTTGGTAACACTACAGAATGCATGGAGTTCAAAACCAGATTTTTAAGAGTATAAAACTCAAAATTCCCTCACCCAGATGGATAAATCTGTTGTTTCTATTGCTCCACACTAATTCCCTCCTCCCCTACGTTCTTGCCTTCAATTCTTATGTAAGAACTTTTAATTTCACTAAGTTCTTGCAAAATAACTGAACACAATTCTCATCTATCTTGATTAGTTTTCAACCTTTAAGGCTTAATAGCTAAGTAAGCTGAAGGATTTTCCCTTCTGTGTTTACTTGATTTTGCAGAAGGAGGATGGGAATTATATTTCTAGAAGAGAGCTGTAACTCTAAAAGTATGATGAGCTGGGGGGGAAAATCTTAATTCAGGAAGTTGGATTCTGCTATAGTTTTTCAGCATGAAGCTTAGTTTGCACAGTTATTTTTCCTGTGTTACAGGTTTTCCTCAAAAATGCATAGGAAAACCAATGCTTTTAGTATATATCTCTTTCCTTAGTCTGCTGCATTAAAGGTATCACTAATGTTGCATGCTGGGAAGTGGTTGAATTTTGTCTCAGAATCTACTTTCAGATTCAGTTAGAGATCCTCCCAACTTCAGAAGAAAATGTGGTGGAATGAATTCTATCAATAAAACAGGAAACTGAGCAGCAATTTCACATTTCATGAATAGAATAGAATAGAATAGAATAGAATAGAATAGAATAGAATGATAGGGATGGAATATAATAATGAAATAGAATAGAATGATAGGGAAGATAGGGATGACTAGCCACAGTCATCCCTATCTTCAAAAAAGGAGATCCCAGCAACGTCGAAAATTACAGACCAATCTCATTATGTTGCGTCACCTGCAAAGTCATGGAATCAATCATAAACCAATCCATTACCCTCCACCTAGAAACTAACAACCTACTTTCTAACAAACAATTTGGTTTCAGGAAAAAATTATCCTGTAATCTGCAACTCCTACACTGCAAAAACATATGGACTACACAACTCGATCAGGGTAAAGCAATAGATGCAATTTACATAGACTTTTGTAAAGCCTTTGATTCAGTGGTACACGACAAACTACTTCTGAAACTAAAATCTT
>QLTV01003309.1:54277-66679 GCA_003457575.1 Thermophis baileyi | reverse complement strand
CTTCGTTATGACCTAAGCCTAGTTCATAAAATTATCTGCTACAATGTCCTACCTGTCAATGACTACTTCAGCTTCAACCACAACAATACACGAGCACACAATAGATACAAACTTAATGTAAACCGCTCCAAACTCGACTGCAGAAAATATGACTTCAGCAACGGAGTGATCAAGGCCTGGAATTCACTACCCGACTCTGTGTTTTCTTCCCCCAACCCAACAAACTTTAACCTTAGACTGTCTACTGTCGACCTCCCCCCATTCCTACGAGGTCTGTAAGGGGCATGCATAAGCGCACCAGCGTGCCTACCGTCCCTGTCCTACTGTCCTATTGTCTTCATCTATCTGCATTCACTTTGATTATGTTTATGATTATATCTATACATTCTATGTTGTACATGTTTGACAAATAAATAAATAAAAAATAAATAAATAGAATAGAATAGAATAGAATAGAATAGAATAGAATAGAATAGAATAGAATAGAATAGAATAGAATAGAATAGAATAGAATAGAATAGAATAGAATAGAATAGAATAGAATAGAATATTCTTTATTGGCCAAGTGTGATTGTATACCCAAGGAATTAAATCATGCAAATAGTACTGTCAGCCTGTTCTCTAAAGTATAATATGTATATATTGGAGGAGAAGGATAGTGATAACTACTTTCACTCTCAGTTTCATAAAAATGTTGAGATATAAAATCATGCCAGGCACAAAATTGGAAGGGACAATTACATATTCTGATGTTCCTGCAGGAATGTTCTCTCATTTCAACCTGTTATTAGTTGTCTATTTGATAAGCATGTATATACTGTAATGTTATTTGTTAAGACTTTGGACCTTTCCACAGCTATGACCCAAACATGTCGTGACAACATTGTTCTACTTTCGTCTTCATTTCATGTCCAACCCACAAGTGAAACAGGTTTATGTCATCCTAAAAGCTGTATTGGTGTAGAAGCAGGAATTTCCCACCTATTCCAACATTGCCCAAGGTGAATAAAATCTGTTACCTTAGCCACCCATTATCTTAGAGTGATGTCAGTGAACTGCAAGGCCTAGAAACAGAGGCAATGGAGACAGGCTAGAAATCTACAATGTGGACAGCAGATTTCATGATGGAATAGTTTTCGGCTGACTCAAGGGAAGATAAATGAGTGAATTCAAGAAATGAAGGAATAAGCTGAGCCATGAGAAAAAACCTTTTTCATCAAAACTGCCACTAGCCAAATAACTTCAACTCTTTTGTTGTATGAAAGGTGTTATGATGCCATTCAGTAAAGAAATTCTATTTGTTACTACTGTTACTCTTGCTATTACCATAAACGCCACTATAATAATTGCTTCCTCTACAATACTAATTGGGCACTACATTTGTATTTTTATGACACTTATTGTTAAATGATTATGCATTGTGAGAATGAAGCAAATCAAGTTGCAGTAAAAATAAGAATTTCTAGAAAAAGAAAAGCTTAACAGAAACCATGAGTTGAAGGAGCATATGTGATCCCCCCAAAGTAGGCTGGTTTTTGCAATACAATAAATCATTTTCCTTTTCTTAGGATGTCCACACACCTGAATTTTCCATCATATAGTTTGCTCATCTAATTCACCACTACTAATTTAAGAAAATCAGTTTATCTCAGTCTCTTTATCTTGGCTAGTTCTAGAAGGATATTATTTTAAGTCCCCAATTAAAGAGTTAAAGAGGAAGGACCAACTGCAGGTTCCTAGAAGCTGAAAATAAGCAGGAAATTCAGAGGAATCTCCATTATGATGAAATTGCCATCCCCCAATAAAGCAAAATTCTAGTCTCTGGATATAGCTTCAATTTAGCCACCACACTAAGAACTCTTTCCAATACTGACTTAATGGGAGACTTCATTAAACAATACACTTGAGTCACATTGTTCTCACTTGAACATTAACCTGAACCTGAATAAAGAAACCAACACGAACATAACCCTTTGTATTCTATTCAAGACAAATCAATTCTATTCAAGGTTCAACCAGCTGTTCACTTTCTTTTGAGCATTCTGATCTTTTCATCCTTCCCCCATTCCTACCACACATCTCTGAAACATGGTAATAAATGGTTTACTAGTGCAGTCCTGATTAGGGAGACAAGAGGCTAATCTCCAGGCCTCTATCTGATAAAGTCTGCATCCAGACACCATACTCCACTGCGTATTGATAATCTTGGAGATTGTCGATTATTTAGTGCTGGTGTTGGATTGAGGTGTACAGTCTACAGCACTGGCTCAAGCTATGCAATCAATCTAAGTCAGCTTTGCTTTTTTCTTATTCCATTTTCTTCTGGCCTCCCCTCCTTAGTTCCATTGATTAAAGATATAGTATTGCTAGCCATTACTGACAGTGAAGAATACTGAGGCAAGCCAGGTTTGAGGCAAAGCAAGTCTGTCATGTTGACAGTTTGCAGAAGGGGAAAAAAGGAGGTGGGGGTGGGAATCTCCTACGCAAATCACAAAGCCCTTTCATCCTAATACATAGTGGGAAGAGTAACACCCTGAAAAGAGACTGCACATTATTGCTTAGCTTTTCATACAGCTAAGGCTTCTCTCTTTTACTTCTCTTTTACAGAGGAGAGGAATTCTTATAGTGCATTGGGAAGGATGTAACTGTACAATATGATTGAGTATAGTTCAGATGGACTAACGTACTAGCAGATGAACATCTTCACTAGGGTTTCCATCAATTAGACAGATCTAGTAGTGTTCTGTCTTGATAACTATGCTTGATGTCAGAATGGGCCCTTACTAATGACCAGGGGTGAAATACAGCAGGTTCTGACAGGTTCAGAAGTTCGGAGAACCGGTAGCAGAAATTTTGAGTAGTTCAGAGAACCGGCAAATACCACCTCTGGCTGGCCCCAGAGTGGGGTGAGAATGGAGATTTTGCAATATTCTTCCCCCTGGAGTGGGGTGGGAATGGAGATTTTGAAGTATCCTTCCCCTGCCATGCCCACCAAGCCACACCACACCCACCAAGCCATGCCCAAAAAAACGGTAGTAAAAAAAATTGGATTTCACCATTGCTAATGACTGTTCACATACCTGAATGATGCTGGAAACCCAACATAAAGAATTTTTTCTTATATGAGGATGATCTATGTCAGGAGTCCCCAACCTGTGGGCTGCGGGCCACTACCGGTCTGTGGCCTATTCTCAAGTGGGCCACGAGAGTGGCTGGCTGGTATGCACACATGCACACATGCTGGTACTTGGGGCCTCGCTCGCAGAAGTATTGTGGGTGCTCATGGCCCCACTTGCGCAAGCAACACATGCACCTGCCTCTCCCATAAAACCATCCCTCTTTCCCCCCTCCCTGCTCCGGGCTGCCAACCTGAAAAGGTTGGGCAACTCTGAACTATGTGGAATCTATTAATGTAGATTCAACTGATCTGAGTGATTGGGTAGATTTCTCTAATTTCTCCCTACTCTATTTAAATCAATCTCAAAGGTATGAGAGGAAAACAAGCCCATAATAATTATATTTCCCTGTGGAAACTCCAAAGATTAATGCTTATCAATTCATTTTATTTTTTACTTTTTGGCATCTAATATTTCATATGTATTCAGCTTTATCTTTGGCAAGTTTAGACTTTAATTTACACATTTACAAATTTAGTCTAAAGATGATATAACTGCATCTGTAAAATGAATTGACTTTCAAAATTGAATTGGTCCTTTAAAGGCAATCTGGGAATCCATAATTGAATTTATAAATATAATAGGAACTTGCCTGTTTCTCTTTACTTTAAACTAAAAACACTGAAGGATTCAAACCAGGATATGATTGTTCCCCTCTTTATTCTAACAATAGTCAAACCTGCAATTAAACTTTGCAAAAAACCCGAATCTCTTTTCATTTAATATATATGAAATTGATATTAAAACATTTTCAAAGGATAGGAAAATATTAGTATAGTTCCCATAGTTCATGAGCATTTATTTAACAATATTTATACTTCCCCATACCATACAGACTCTGGTCAATTTGCAATATTTCAAGATAGAATAAAAACAAAGCAATCAAAATAATGGATGCTGTTTTATTTATATAGTTCAGTTGATTACTTATGTGCCATCAAGTTGGTGTTGATTTAGTGACCACACAGGCAGAATATCTGCAGGATGATCTGACCCCAATATAGCCCCTCGGGACTATAACACTGTACGCCTTATCTCTGTAATCAAGTCTATCTTCTTGCCACTGGTTGTCCTCTTTTCTTTCCTTCCAACTTTCACACCATTATGGACTTCTCAAGAAAGTTGGGTCTTTGTATAATGTGTCTAAAATGTGATCATCCGAGTGACTATGTGAAGTTAATAAATGGATTGGGTTCTTGGAGATCATCTCTGGACAAGGAAGATGATTTAGGACTGCCCACACAAGCTCCATACTCCCTGCATGAAGACCATAAAATAGCAGTTCTGGAGGTTTACAGCACTAGTAGCCAAAGGATTGCCATGCTGCCCAAGCTGCAGTTTCGTGCACCCACACCATGTCTTAATGACTTCTGGAAATTGCTTGTTGGCAGGTTTTGGGATACTTCCATTTCAATCCTTGCTGAAAAAAAGTTTTATGCAAATTGTAAGGATTGAAAAGATTGTTATTTTGGAATACCCACCAAAAGGGTGATTAGAATGTTGATTTTGGAAAATTATAAATGGATTAAGGGGCTAGATAGAATTGAAATAAGACTTTGCAATTGATTACAAGAATCTCAAGATTACAAGAATAGAAAACATTAAGAATTTGAATTTATTGTAAGAATCCTTCCCATGGAAAAATGTTATTAATTCGGGGGAAAATGATAAGGGTGATTTTGAAAGTTAGGCTTTAGAAGGAGCCAGAAAGAACTAAAGATTATAACTAAAGGACACCCATTAATACAAAATGGAAGAAAATAACCTAATTGTGAAAGATTTAAAGATGTTTTGGAACAATGTATATAGAGGTTTTTCTCAAGATTTTCTACTACTAAAATGAAATTTAAGAGGTGATAGATGATAGATAGATGATAGATAGATGATAGATAGATGATAGATAGATAGAAATAGATGATAGATATAGATAGATTTAGATAGATAGATAGATAGATAGATAGATAGATAGATAGATAGATAGATAAATGATAGACAATAAATAGACAGACAGGCAAACAGACAGATAAATAGATATAGATGAGAGATGAGAGAGAGAGATTATTAGTCGATTAATCTTACAACCATATCAACAACAAAACAAAAATAAAATATACAAGGAGCTTATAAAAAAGAGCTTTTCCTGCTTGTCAATATCAGCAACTAAACATCCTGATAGCTTCAATCTAGCTGCTTAGAACTCCAAAAGATCTTCAGCAATTTCTGAAACTAATATCATCACTCACTTGATCTTGTCTATCCATATGGTTTCTTTGGCAATATATTGGAGTAGTTTACCATTGCCTTTTCCTGACCAAAATGAAAGTCATTGTCATTAATGTTATAATCTGCCTCCATCCTCTTCATATATTGTTACTGCTCAATACTGCGCCTGCTTGCTTCAGTAGGCAGTTGGGATGACTTCACACCTTAAGTGACCCTGCTGGGATTTTATAATTTTGAAATATATTCATGGTATTCTATGCTTATCCTTCCCAGGAACAGCCCCCTCCCATAATAAGGTAACATAGCAGGACTTAGTTAGGGGATATAATTATATTATTATAGCAATATCATAATAGTCTTACTTTTTAAAAATAAATATTTATTTTATTCACAACGTTAAAATACAAATTCCAAATAAGGAAAAAAATGCAAGAACAAAACAAAACAATAAAATGTGCATAGAAAAAATGCATACACCCAGATTGTTCCCCCATTGCTTGGGTATGCAAAGCAGTAAGAATTCATAAATTGTGGTCCTGTTTACAAGGGGAGGGAACTATTATTCTTGAAAGATATTTATCAGTATTCAACTAATATTCTTACTTTTAATTATATATTAAATCATAATAGTTATAAAATGGCAGGGGACAATATGAGCATCCTTTCAGTCATTTCACAATAGTGAAGTCTGCCATACCACCAGCCTTTTCATTTGCTAAACATTCTTAATGCATTTTAAAAACAATCCACAGGACTACACAGAACTCAGAAAAATGAGATTTTTAAAATGTGCATTGCGTCAGCATAGATGTCTCAGTATGGATGTGCATTGCATCAGCATGGATGTCTCAGTAACATTTTGTGACCAGTGGGGGTGCATGAATCCAGAGAGGTGAGGAAAAATCAGTGCATAAACTGGCTTCTTATCTATGATAGCATGTGGCTTCCCAGATTCCTTCATATACTGTATCCCTTCATCAAGAGATAACAACTGAACCTGGAGGTTCATCAAATTGGAAAATTCAGGTAGCTGGGAAGTTTGTAGAGGATATTGGTAGAAAGATGTGGAACACAAAGAAGTAAAAAAAAACTTATTCACAAAATCCTTAGTCACTTTCGCAATTATAAACTCTGAAATACCAGCCAAAAGAAACTCAGAAAGGCTTCTGAAGTGAAAGCCTTGTTTGTGAATAACCAAAACTTTCAAAAAAATCAGAGACTTCAGCAAAAACCATGTTTTCTGCAAATCTGCTTTCAAATGTCAGTTACACCACATCAAAAAGTATAAACTAGCTTTGTCATGAAAGCACCATGAGGGGAAAAAAAGAGGAAGAGCTTCTTACAAGTTTGTTGTTGTAAAATTAGGAAATGAATTGGGTAGCCTGACCTCGATGCAGTATAGTAGGAAACCAACATGATAATCTCTAAGATGATATAGCCATATTCGTACTGTAAATGGAAGATGGTGGTTACTGAAGTAAAAGTGATAATGGAAGATCCAATACAATATGCACTTTAATGCACGTTAAACAATGGTAATTCTTGCAAAATTAGTGCATTGTTTTCATGGAGTTCCTTCTGGACATGACAGCAAACAACAAAAAACTGGATCAGTCAACACAAAGACAGATCTCATATCCTTACTATCAGTGAAGATAGTGCACAGTGCTGGTTGCTTCTGTCTCAAAAACTTACAGATAATGCTGGTAAAAGAGTTAGGGTGCTTTCTTTCTTTTGATTACCATTCACAGACAGCAACCATTTTTTGTTCATACATTTTATTAAGTTTCATTATAAGATAAAAATACAGAAAAAGCAAAAGTTAGAAAACTAAGAAAAAGAAAAAGTGCAAAGAGAGAGAAAAAAAGTGATGACTTCTGGCTTTTTTCAGTGCAGTAAACCAGGGGTGGGTTCCTCCCGGTTCGGACCGGTTCGCCCGAACCGGTAGCGACCCGTTGGTGACATCACGATGACATCACTGAACCGGATAGGTCGATGCTGGTCCCTGGGGGCCGCCATCTTTTATTTATTTATTTATTTATTTTGAATTTTATTTATTTATTTTTTTTTGAATTTTTTTAATCTTTTTTTTTCCTTCTGAGCATGTGCAGAAGCCGACTTCCGGCACTGTGCATGCGGTTGCCATCTTTTTTTTGGCTTTGTTTTTTTTTGGGGGGGAGGCATTTTTTGTTACGGCGCATGCGCACGCGCGTGCCCACAAGGCGCGCCCACAAGGCGCGGGAGGGAGCGAACCGGCAGCGAGGTAAGTTGGAACCCACCCCTGCAGTAAATGTCAAACAAAAATACAACCGCAGCCTTTTGGTTTGCATTCCATATTTCAAGCCACTTTTATAATAACAAAATTATTATAATCATCAAAATATCTCCATGCCATGGAAATGCGAATGCTCCTTTGGATGTCAGGCATCTCCCTTCATAGTGCATTGTTTTCATGGAGTTCCTTCTGGACATGACAGCAAACAACAAAAAACTGGATCAGTCAACACAAAGACAGATCTCATATCCTTACTATCAGTGAAGATAGTGCACAGTGCTGGTTGCTTCTGTCTCAAAAACTTACAGATAATGCTGGTAAAAGAGTTAGGGTGCTTTCTTTCTTTTGATTACCATTCACAGACAGCAACCATTTTTTGTTCATACATTTTATTAAGTTTCATTATAAGATAAAAATACAGAAAAAGCAAAAGTTAGAAAACTAAGAAAAAGAAAAAGTGCAAAGAGAGAGAAAAAAAGTGATGACTTCTGGCTTTTTTCAGTGCAGTAAACCAGGGGTGGGTTCCTCCCGGTTCGGACCGGTTCGCCCGAACCGGTAGCGACCCGTTGGTGACATCACGATGACATCACTGAACCGGATAGGTCGATGCTGGTCCCTGGGGGCCGCCATCTTTTATTTATTTATTTATTTATTTTGAATTTTATTTATTTATTTTTTTTTGAATTTTTTTAATCTTTTTTTTTCCTTCTGTGCATGTGCAGAAGCTGATTTCCGGTACTGTGCATGCGGTTGCCTTCTTTTTTTTGGCTTTGTTTTTTTTTGGGGGGGAGGCATTTTTTGTTACGGCGCATGCGCACGCGCGTGCCCACAAGGCGCGCCCACAAGGCGCGGGAGGGAGCGAACCGGCAGCGAGGTAAGTTGGAACCCACCCCTGCAGTAAATGTCAAACAAAAATACAACCGCAGCCTTTTGGTTTGCATTCCATATTTCAAGCCACTTTTATAATAACAAAATTATTATAATCATCAAAATATCTCCATGCCATGGAAATGCGAATGCTCCGTTGGATATTGGGCATCTCCTTTCTTGACCACATCACAAATGACACCATTCAACAGCATTTTGGTGTGGCACCAATTATAGAGAAGATGAGAGAAGGCCGACTCCACTGGTATGGACATACCAGTGGAGTCCAGAGAGCAGCACCTTCCACCTTGGCCAAGACTGCCTACCAACTAGAAGTCAATGGCCGGCGACCTTGCAGGTGACCAAAACAGAGATGGCAAGACACCATCAACAAAGATATGCAAGCCGCGGACCTGCGCCCTGGAGACTCAGCTGACCGTGCAAAGTGTGCTCAATGATCCAAAAAGCGGACCCTGCACCTGCGGGAATACACTAAGAAGAAGAAGAAGAAGAAGAAGAAGAAGAAGAAGAAGAAGAAGAAGAAGAAGAAGAAGAAGAAGAAGAAGAAGAAGAAGAAGAAGAAGAAGAAGAAGAAGAAGAAGAAGAAGAAGAAGAAGAAGATGATTATAATCATCAAAAATCAAAGCTTTATTTTTTCAGTTTTGAGCAAAAACTCCGGAAGTGATTTCCAAATACAAACAAAACTAGGTAAATTCTTGTCTTTAACTAGAACTGTCGTTTTCACCATCTCCACTGATTTTATCACCTTTATCATCCATTCTTCCATTGTGGGAATGTGTGTATCTTTCCATCCTTGTGTATATAAGATTCTTCTGGCTCCCAAAATATATAATAACAAAGTTCCAAATTTTCTTTCAAGTTCTTTGTCAATCAAACCTGAAAAGAAAACTGGTTTCAATTTATATTTAAGAATTAAAGTAAAAAGCTGGTATATCCCAGTATTTCTTTGCTTTTTCACAAATCCACCAGAGATGATAAAAAGTACCTTTTGTACTTGCATTTGCAACATACATTTGAAATAGTTTTATACAATTTTGGCAATTTCCCAGGCATTAAATACCAATGGTACATCATCTTATAAAAAATTCTTTCAAATTATAATTCAATGTAAATTTCAGTCCATTAGCCCATATTAGTCCAGTTGAAGACAGCAACCATTTATGATCTGCTACATATCCAGATGAAGAATGAAGGGAAAATAATAATCAGTTAAATGAATTGATACTCTTCTGGATTAAATTTCATAACCTCTTTAGTTATTGCAAAAACAATTTTCAATGGAGAGGCGACTTTTTTTAAAAAAAAGAACTTGCTACATCTTGCTAAAGTAACCTGTGGACCACAAGGTCTGGATACAGTCTATTTCATCAGTTTATTATTTTATTTATTTATTTATTTATTTATTATTTATTTATTTGTCAAGCGTATATATGATTACGAACAAAGTATAAACAGAGTATAAACATGTTTGTGAATATATAAGTACAAGCATGGTTATGAGTACAAGAAATTTTACAAATATATGGGTATATTAGAACAGGGACGGTAGGCACGCTGGTGCGCTTATGCACGCCCCTTACAGACCTCTTAGGAATGGGGTGAGGTCAACAGTGGACAGTCTAAGGTTAAAGTTGTGGGTGTTTGGGGAAGAAACTACAGAGTCGGGTAATGTATTCCAGGCATTGACCACTCTGTTGCTGAAGTCAAATTTTTTGCAATCTAGTTTGGATTGGTTTACGTTAAGTTTGTATCTATTGTGTGCTCGTGTGTTGTTGCGGTTGAAGCTGAAGTAATGTAGAAGTTGTAGATTGCAGGATAAATTTTTCCTGAAACCAAATTGTTTGTGAGAGAGTAGGTTGTTTGTCTCTAAGTGTAGGGTAATGGATTGGTTAATGATTGATTCCATGACTTTGCAGGTGACACAACATAAAGAGATTGGTCTGTAATTTTCAACTAGGCTGGGGTCTCCCTTTTTGAAGATAGGGATGACCGTGGCTAGTGACCATAGGTTGGGTAGGGAGCTGGACATGAAAGATATATTGAAAATTATGCTTAGAGGTTCTGATAGGCCAGTGGAAAGTTTTTTTAAGAAGTAAGCATATAGTCCATCTGGTCCAATGGATAGAGATGGTTTTAGATTGCGTAGTGCCTTTCAAACATTGTCTTCTGTAAAGTCGGTGTGTATTAGATCATGACTAGGAAATATTGGACATGAGTTGTTGCTGTTTACAAAGACTGAGCCGAAGAATGTATTGAAGAGGTTGGCTTTAACGGTTTCATCATTATAGTCTTCATTGTTTGGTCCTTTTAGGGGTGGGATGGTTTTTGTCTTTTTAAGTTTGTTGTTTACGAAATTGTAGAATGCTTGGTTGGATTAGTTCTTTTCCACTTAATGAAACAAGTTGGTTTTTCTAAAGTTTAGACTTGATTCAGAAAGGTTTGCTGGCAATTTAACAGAAGAAATCGACACGAGTGTTAATATAACGACCTCTTGCTCTTTCTGTTAAAGTTTTCTTGCTCTTTTAGGAACTAGTTTACTATTGAAGGACCCATTTTATGTGTATGTTTGTGTGTTTATGTGTCAATGGGGAGGCCAGATTCATTTAACAACCGTGTTACTAATTTAACAACTGCAGTGATTCACTTAGCAACTATGGCAAGGAAGATCGTAAAATGGGGTGAAACTCACTTAACAAATTTCTCACTTAGCAACAGAAATTTGGGGCTCAATTGTGCTCATAAGTTGAAGACTACCTATGTTTAATGTATTTGATATTATAAAATATTTTGTCCAATTGTCCTTCCAGGCCTCTCCAGGCCCAGCATTGTTTCCAGACATTTTTAGTGCAACCTTGAGTGTGCCACTTGCCTTTAAATTAAGTTTCTTGTTCCAAAGCAGGTTCTTCTCTATACCAAAATAAAAACTTTAGTATATTATTTTGATCAGGTGTTTGTTTGTTTTTTCCTTTTCCCTATCAGGTTATGGTGGAAAGAACATACATTCAAGAGAAAGACTTGCCAAATGAAATTAAGATAACAAAATTGCCTTGCCACAATTTTGCTTTGGACCCCAAAGGGACTTGGAAATGACACAGCTGCACATTTAGGTCTGAAGAGCACATCCAACCCACACTATAACGGGAGTAGAGGTTCATAGAGGTTTTGCTTTTATCAGTGGGAAACGTTGTGGTCTTTTGTGTTTACACAGCTAAAACATTACAAAGTGTTATTTGGAGGCTAGATTGGAAACCATCAGCATTGAAACCACACATAACACTGACTTGTGATCTATATTATAAACTTGCTTCATGAAAGAAAAATAAATAAAAGGGTTGCTTTTGGTTCAGCTTGTGTATATTCTCTATATGCATGGCCCAAGCCTTGGGTTTCCTAGTGTGTTGCAAATCTGGAAGCCAAAATATCAGGACTTATTAAAAAGCAATGAAACCTGCCTGTGTTTTGTTTATTTTGTGCAGTATTTTAAAATTATTTTTATTATGATGATTCCTGCTCAGCATGACATCTTCCATCTGAGGAATCCATTAGCACTAGTAAAATGGATAGTTTCATTCTTTGGAAGGAAGGTGTGTTTACTTTTTTGGGCTGAAAAAATAAAATTTGGGAGGAAAGAGATGAACCGTCAAAGCCCCAAGCGCATAGTGTTCCATAAAAATTCTTGGCAGCTTTATATGTTAAGTATGAGTGTTGATCAATATTCGCAAAGAGCCCTAGCAAGTCTCATCCGTTATAGTTATTTGTTCTTGGGCAAATAGATGATAGATAGATGATAGATAGATTGTGTGTGTGTGTGTGTGTGTGTGTGTGTGTGTGTGTGTGTAT
>QLTV01003309.1:37332-50982 GCA_003457575.1 Thermophis baileyi | reverse complement strand
AAAAAGAGGGCTGTGAAAATATCTACAGACCCCTCACATCCTGGACATAAATTGTTTCAACTTCTATCCCCAAAAAGACGCTATAGGGCACTGCACACCAAAACAACTAGACACAAGGACAGATTTTCCTCCAATGCCATCACTCTGCTAAACAAATAATTCCCTCAACATTGTCAAACTATTTACTAAGTCTGCACTACTATTAATCTTCTCATCGTTCCCATTACCCATCTCCTCCCACAAATGACTGTATGACTGTAACTTTGTTGCTTGTATCCTTACAATTTATATTGACTGGTTCCTACTATGATTTGATTGCTTATTTGTACCCGGACTATCATTAAGTGTTGTACCTTATGATTCTTGACGAATGTATCTTTTCTTTTATGTATACTGAGAGCATATGCACCAAGACAAATTCCTTGTGTGTCCAATTACACTTGGCCAATAAAAAATTCTATTCTATTCTAGTCTATCTATTCTATCTATTTCCTGAATATCATATTGCTCTTTTTCCCCCAATTGTTGAGTGACTTCTACATTCATTTCTGTGTCTTTAAACAATCCCCTTGTCTCCTTATTGTTCTTTATAGATTCACACACACTTTTTAACATCAAGAATATTTCTTCATATACCTCTATCATCCCCTATAAATCCATTTTATAACAATTTAATAAAAATTACTCAGTATATTTCTATTGTTCCAATGTCTCAATATAATTATACCTCCAAAACCCCTAAAATTATGATCTTTAAAATTCTTTAGTAATTTACAGCCTTATAATTTTCCAATTATGTATCTTCCCAATTGTCCAAATTTTAAAGTCTTATTTAACTTTCCTTCTTTTCTCTTTTCTTCTATCACCTTTCTTCTTTTGTCTCGTAGAATGTTCTGTTAAATAACATTAATAGTCCAAATCCAAATTAATCCACTAGATTCCTCCAATCTTTCAAATCCATAGTCCAATAGCCAATTTTAATAAAACTTAGTTATTTGCAAGTTAGTTCCTTTTAGAAATCTTCAGAAGGGAAAAAAACTCATTAAGTATTCTCAAATTATCTAAGTTGTCTGCTAACATAAAGTCAAGGTCAGGCCATCTTCCAGATGTTGTTACTTCTGTGTATTAAACTTTGTGTGTATTGGGTTCACTTTCACTAAGTATACTGCAGCTATAGTGTTGTAGTACTTCTCTTCTTCCAGTAGATGGCTCTCTTGTTCCCAAATCCAACATTAAACAATGTGTCAAAAGCAGCTGATTATCCGATAAATCCAGGGGGTTTAGAAATACAAATAAGCAAATTAGTTTCTCCCAAAAATCACCTTTCCAATTGTTTAAGCTTTTTTCAGGCTTTCTGTGTTTTAAAGCTTCCCTTGGGCTTCTTTCACCTCTTAATTTTCATTCCCCCCCCTCCGTGTATTTAATCGCCGCTTTCTTAGGCTTGGAGGTTCTCTTTTAAAATTCTTGTACTTAAATCAGATCTTTAGAGTAAAAGTTGGTATTTATCTCATCCAGTTTCAATTCCCTGTCCACGATCTGCTCCAGCACAAACCTTACAGTACCGCTTGTCCCAGCTTTGTGACTGCCAAAAATGGCCGTCATCCCTGCTGCCATTCGGGAGAGCTTGCTTCGGACCTAACGAGGAAATTGCGAGTTCCTCATGGTCAGCAAAGTGCCTCTCCTTCCTTCACCGCCCCTACAAAGAGGCTATGACCCAGTAGGGTCTCCCAACAGCGGGAGCCCACTATTTTCCAGCTGTTCTTGCCACGATGTCAACCGGAATTTCGAAATGGCAAATTCCTTGTTTGCCCTACCAAAACTTGTAGCACAATGGTTTTAATTAAAACCAGAAGCAAATTAGAATTATTAAGTTTCTGCTAGGGGAAACAGATCTATTTTATTTAACTCATCCACAAATCTCACAAGCACCAATGCAAAGGGTTGAAAATATTGTCTCTTCCTCTGGTTATGTCAGTTTCCAGACTCATAGTGTCTGCTGTGCTCTGCTTTTTTCATTCCTGCTGCTCTCTGTCTTAAATATATGGAGCATATTTCAGAACTATATTGTGGTGAATCCCTCAAAGATACCAAGCTGAAACTTGGCAGAATTAAGGTCTACTGTCCTAAGTTTTTTGTCCTATTCTACCAAGAAATGAATTTGTTGGAGATATTTTGCTGCTCCCTCATGATAGTCTATCTAAAAAGGGTTTATGTTAATATCTTCCATATTCAGGTAATCTCTCAGCAGCTCCAAAAGTGAAAACCAAATGTATATGTGCCCTTCCTCATGAATCATTACCACAATTTTTTGCAACAATAACATGGCTGCCATGGAGGCCCTGAATTCATGTACTATACTAGATCCCACATCTAGAACATGGTGATTATAGTCATCCAAGCAGGAAGCAGGAAGAACTCCAATTAGCTGTAAGATGAGCTCCATGAACTACTATAAGCAGGGGGTTGGACTAGAAGACCTCCAAGGTCCCTTCCAACTCTGTTAATCTATTCTATTCTATTCTATTCTATTCTATTCTATTCTATTCTATTCTATTCTATTCTATTCCATTCCATTCCATTCCATTCCATTCCATTCCATTCCATTCTATTCTATTCTATGTGTATATAGTTGCTGTGTATATACCAACTGTGTATACAGTTGGTGTATGAGCAGCAACAATAACCTGTCCCTTCACTGACACTCATAACTGGTTACATCCAGGCAGGACTCCTTGTCATTGCAAGAGTCCTCATATGATCATGGCAACCTCTCCTATCCAACCATGATGTTATGGCTTCTGGCAGATGATGTCTTCCAGCAGCTTCTTGTTAAGAAGCAAGGGAAAGATGCCGAACCCATAAAAGAATGGCACAAAATCAACCTTTCTTCCCCTAGAAACATCACTTGAAACCACCGATTAAGGAAAGAGCAGAAATATTTTAAAACAGATAGTCCATAAAAAATGGTATCAGAGACTACTAAAAGATCTAAAGATAGATGTACTATTTTGATCCAGGTCTCAACAAAGGCCATAAAACAGAGTAACCAATACAATACATAAATGAGTTCATCTTTTATTTTCCACCTTGAATATTATTTATGCAAATAGATAAAACACTGACAAAAATAATTTTGAAGATATTGTACATGTATTGCCATCAAGTTGCTTTGTTTGAAAAGAAATATTTTATAGATATTATTTAGTGCAAAAACGTCACACAGAAATGAATGTTTTTGTTTGCTGTTCTATTAGTGAATGTTAAGGTGTAGATCAATACTGCATAAAACAGAATCTTAATTCAGTGATACATATGTTGCATCATGAACACTACTTGTTTTTATGGTCTTTGTTTATTCACTATTGAAACTTATGTGTATTTAAGTGCCCGTGGTTTATCTTCAAAGGAGTTAAAGAAACTGAAAGCAGTAATAAATTGACCCTAAAGTTTTATACAAAAATGATTATAAGACCAAATAATTGAACTAAGAATTAAGACCAACTAAGAAATTCAGAAATAAGTAGAATTTCAGAACCATCTCTAACTGAAAACAGCAGCAAAATTACTCTGGTTCGCAAAGTTTTATACTACAATAAATGTGTTAGACTTTAAAGTGTTATAAGACCCTTTGTTGTTTTTGTTCAAAGCAGATAAACATGGTTTCCCCACAGGGAGAAAAAAGGGGAATTCCATTCTAGCAGTACTGCCAATATAAAAGACTGTGTTGCCAAAGCACATAAACTATATAAAGAAAGAATTATATACAATACTTGTTAGATTGAAATGAGAGTAATTTGGCTGTTATGGAACATTGCCATGTACCCAATGTAAAAAAGTTGTCTTTATATAGTACAACTGGATTAATACACTCAGAACTCCACTCAGGCAAGCCACATTTTTAAAGTAATTTTATTAAGAATTTCTACATATATATATAGTGGTGAAATGTTCCCGGTTCGGCCTGGTACGGGTGTACCGGTAGCGCCACCTGCCAGTGGTTCGGAGAACCGGTAGCGATGGCAGCATGAGGCTCCACCCACCCACCCACCCGGAAGCCGCCATTTTGGTTTTTTTAACCCTCTGCGCATGTGCAAAGCATTCTTCCGAACCGGTAGGGAAGATAAGTAGATTTCACCGCTGATCTCCAAGCTCCCTTTATTTATACTTATTTATTAAATTTGTATGCCACCTGTCTCCTCTGTAAGATGACTCTGGTCCTTTCCAGCCTTCTGATTCTATGTTCTAATCTAGAGTATCCTGTGGATTAGAGGGGTTTGTAGTAGTTAATGATGCAGCTGCAGTCTCCGTTTCTATATGTTATATATATATATATATATTGATTGATTGATTGATTGTTTCCTAGTATGATTTGATTGCTTATTTGTACCCTATGACATTAAGTGTTGTACCTTATGATTCTTGACGAATGTATCTTGTCTTTTTATGTACACTGAGAGCATATACACCAAAGACAAATTCCTTGTGTGTCCAATCACACTTGGCCAATAAAGAATTCTCTTCTCGTCTCTTCTCTTCTCTTCTCTTCTCTTCTCTTCTCTTCTCTTCTCTTCTCTTCTCTTCTCTTCTCTTCTCTCTCTCTCTCTCTTCATATATATATATGAAAGCAAGAAAGAAAGACAATAAAAGAAACAAGAAATAATTAAAGAACAAAAAAGTTACTTCTGACCCTCTTCAGCAAACACATTATCCATCTTCAAACACAAATCCCTTCAGTTGCTTATTCAATCCCTTTTAGTCATCAATTTCAGAAATAATAATTTCATTCTTTTCAATTTTCAGTAAAAATGTCTATAAACAGTTTCCATCTTTTATAAAAGTACTTATTTATCCCTGACCAAACAGATCAGATTTTCCATTTCTGTCCCTTCTGTCATCTTCACAATCCATTCCTCTGTGGCAGTTTCAATATTTCTCCATCATTTTGCACAGAATAATCTTGATGCATTTACCATATAAAATCAATCTTCCACAAATGTTTTCTAATTGGCTATCCATACTGGCAAGCAACATTTTAAATGAATAGAACTAGTCACGTTTTGTAATATTCTATTTTGGGACAGTGAGTTATGCAAATTTCCCTCTCACAATGTGATGCTTAGGTGTATTATCTATGGAGGTCTTTATACAGAGAAAAATGTGGCTCCCTGAATAATCAAGAATTGTTGGTAAACCACAGATTTGCAACCTTATTATAAAGGCATTCAGTCTGATGGGTTTCTCTTGGCAAAGACAGCAGTATTCTGACTATGCCAAGTTTGTTGCATTGAAATTTTTGTTTATGTGGATTTGTGTTCCAAATTCCACTTGCTCTAGTATGTTAAATTAAGTTGGCTTAATTATATTAATTGGTGCATATGAACTGGGGCAGATATAGTGTGCAGTGGTTAAAAGACACTAACATTCCCCATGAGAGGCTGCCAGAAATGTTCAAACAAAGCTTCTTTTTAGAAAAAAAGCTGTAGCCATCTCTTCATTGCTGTAGAAATTAGAATTGGAGAGATGCACAATTTGTGCCAGATCTTGAAGAAACATGACTTGACAAAAACTAGCTAACATGACCCTATCTTTAGGCAGAATGAGACTTTAATCAGTACAATTAGGATGGAGAAAGCTATCCCCCCATTCCACCCTGCAATGTATTTCAGATACTGTAGCTTATTTATGGCACATAGGGATGGGACAAAACAACACATACAACTCTGAGTAAAATTACACGTCTGTAGTTCTTTCATCTATGACATTTTCCCAATTTGACTAATCCAATTCCACCACAAACTCTTAATTATTTCTCCTCTTCCTCACTTTATCTCCGTGATGGCAAACCTATGGCACGCATGCCCGAAGTGGCACACAGAGCCATGTCGGCTGGCACACGCGGCGTCGCCCGTTCCTCTTCCAGGTTTCTGGCGCGTATGCACATGCAATGATCAGCTGTTTTTTGCACGTGTGGCAGTGCCAGAAACCGGAAGAACTGGTGTTCCGGTTTCCATTGTGCGCATGCGCGCTGTCCAGCTGATCATCGTGCATGCATGTGCGCCAGTAACTGGAAGACAAGCTGGCCAGTGCGCATGCACACGCTGGAAATCAGAAGTTCATTTCCCAGCGCGTACATGCCCACTCTCTTTTCGGCACTTGGTGCCGAAAAGGTTCACCATCACTGCTTTATCTGATTCATCTCATTTCTTCATCTCACTTTGAGAACACTCCTGTTCCTCACAACAAAAAGTACGCTTCAACAGTAACAAAAGACTATCATACTACGAAATGCAGAAAGGAAGCCATGTCAGCTGTTTTGCAGCAAAAAAACCCCAAGAAAAATCACTACTTGCAGCTTAAGGACATTTCTTCACTGAAAGTATCAGATCCATGGAGAATTATCCTGAGGGAGGAATTGTGACTAGGGGGAAGGGGAGGGATCCTTCTATAGTTCATTTCCCTCTGATCTTTCCCTTTATAAAACTCTTTGGAATTATTGAAATTCTCTTCAGATTTGAAGATTTAAGAATCAGCAAGGTTGTGGTGTTGAACTTTTCCTGATATTGTACAGCTTGTACAGGAATATTAGGCATCTAGAGGTCTACCAAAGCTAAAGTGTGGATGTCGGTGACAAATCTAGGCTGAGAAGCATTATTGATCCAAGGTCAGCAGCTTCATTGTTCCTTTAACTACATGGAGCCCCTTTGTTCAGTTAAAATCTGAAAGGGTGGAATCTGAAATTCCAGTTTACAATTGTCAGCATTGGGTGACACTATTTGGCTTAATATTAAATAACTAATGGGAAGAATGGTGGGGATAGGCAAACTGTCTTTGTGGAAATCATGATAATCACCAATAATCTAAGAATTCTTTCAAGAAACCTCAAAGTTTCCGAAATCCTACCGTTTGGAAACAATTGTTTTGTACTATGTTTTAACCAAAGACTTAGAAGAGAAGAAATGGCTTGCAAAGTCAGACAAAGATCTGCATCAGACAATCTAGTCTAGCATTCCATTGTCAATATCAGTAGACACTGATATAGTGAAGCTCCCACAATGGGCATATATATGATGGTACAGAATAGCAGTCCACATACACTCAGCACACCAAGAGACGAATCTCATTGTGCCAAGGTGGAATAGGTGACTGACCCGAGTTCTACTTTTATGGGGATAAAAAATGATCAATTATTACACTTTACAGCCTGCAAATAAAAGTGAAATCTTCGAAAGCACTAGCTACAACCTTCATCTGGCCAAAATGGCCTTTAATGTCTAGGGCTCATAATCTTGAGACAAATTTATACAAATACACCAGGGTTCTCAAAGGAACACAGTCAAAATTTGAATATGATTCCAGTTAACTGCAAAAGTCAAGTTCCCTTTATTCTTCTCACTTGGAAAGTACTGATTCATAACCCTAATGGGTAGAAGACATTACTGCTTCAAGGGAACAAGTGATGTTTCCTGTGAATTATAAGACTAGCTCAACACACCCAACACAGCTTGCCCATCCTGTTCTCCCACCTCTGCAAAGACCTTCCAATTCTCTTTAATCTCAGCATGTTTCATAAATCTTTCAAGGTATACAAAAACGGCAGTAGGAAAAATTTCTAGGTGCAGTGGCAAGTTCAGAACATTAATTTGGAATGGAATTTCACACGCGCACTTTATATGATCTGATCCTAATTGGCACATTTTATATAGTTTTGGGTAATTTATTTTGAGAAGCAGATTTGTAACATCGGTGTTTTGTGTCATAGATTTTGAAGGGTCATTTTGAGAAAACCAGCGTGCACTTTTAACAAAGCTTCTGTCTTTATTGCAAAGAACAGAATCTCCCTACCACAAATTTTCCCTGCAAATTTTGATGGGAACCATTCTCCAAATATCTGATGCTTTCAAAGCCACAAATTTATGTTTATTTTTAAAGTATCCCGCTTGATGAAATAACAAACCTAAAACAACATCAGCATTTACTCTCTAGGAACCCAAATTAAGAATAACATGGGCTCAATGCATTTTCAACTTTCTGCTGTAAGCTATTTGCTCAACCCTGGGCAGCCTGCCTTTCAATACTACTTTGGCTCAAAGCCAATGGAATCCAAATTCCAGTCTTGAAATCCACTCTCTTTTTCATCATAATGAACACTTTAATCTATCATGATGTGTTGAACATCTTGGCACTGCTTTTTTTTTTTTTTGTTCTTTGAGCTCTCTCTTCTCTTCTCTTCTCTTCTCTTCTCTTCTCTTCTCTTCTCTTCTCTTCTCTTCTCTTCTCTTCTCTTCTCTTCTCTTCTCTTCTCTTCTCTTCTCTTCTCTTCTCTTCTCTTCTCTTCTCTTCTCTTTTAGTTAATTTATCTGATTACATGCAATGTTCTGCAGAAGCCATGTTAAGGTACCTGCCGAGTTTCCAGTTGGAACTTGGCGAAAAGATTACCATTAAAACGTGACTTCCAACCACTCCACTGAAATTACTATTGATTGCCAAAGAAAAATATTTGTGCTGTGAACCTGGGAGCTATGATGTTGAACCGTATTAACATAATGTTAGCATAGCTATGGGTGTTTAGTGGCATGCAATCAGATTTGAAATGAACGTTGATTATAGATTGAGATTAATGTTCACATATTCATGGGAACACAATGAAGAAAGAGCAATTTCCTTTCTACTGCAGATCAATGGTTTCCCCGTTCAATTACACAGCTGTAATAATTGCATGGTGCAGAAATATTTCTTAATGGATTATGTCATTCTCTTTCTTTCTGTACCTATGGTGTTTATACAGTACATTTATTTTTTTATTCATTTGTTGGTAATACCTGACAAAACGTGCAGACAAAATGAAAAACTTTCAAGTGTTCCATTCTTCATATTTCAACCAAATCAGTATACTTCTATTTCCCTCCATACAAGTAAGTGTATTTAAAATCATTGCATCTTGTTTTATCTAGTTCTTCCTAGTCATAATCATGTAATTCCACCCCTTTCTTCATGCTTTAAGATCTGTTCACATAAGAAATGTTGGGAAATGTTTTACTCAAGACTTTCCAGTTCAATCATATCTACCATCGTCCACGTACAAAATGTCATTTCTAATGCTTAGGCACCAAAAGCTCATATTAACCAATAAACACTGAAAGCAAAAATCATGAGCTTCTCTCATAACTCCAAGTATCTGGCAATCAGGAACAGAATTTGTCAAATGCAAACAAGCTACTATGAAATCATATTCAGAGACAATTAAAACAAATGAACTTATTTGCATCGTTTTAATGTTGTGAGAGTATATGATAGAAATAATATTTATCTCCCATATCCTACTTAGGGGTGGTGCAGTGGCTCAGTGGTTAAAATGCTGGGCTTGTTGGCTAAAAAGCCAGCAGCCCAGGTTCAACATTCGAGTGCCACTTGATGGGGTGAGCTTCCATCTTCACCCTAGCTCCTGCCAACCTAGCAGTTTGAAAGCATGCAAATGCAAGTAGTAAGTACCACTATCGTAGGAGGTAACAGTGTTCTGTGACATCATGCTGGCCACATGGCTGCAGAAATGTCCTCAGTACTGGCTCAATGGCCTTGAAACAGGGTTGAGCCCCCTAAAGTCAGATTACAGAATATTCAGTTACAACAGCAATCAACTAGAAAAGAACCAATTAGATTAAATCTGGCCAGAGTTACATCTGCACATTATTCTCAAAAACTGAGATATTATTGATAGATTGGACAGAATAGGAGTGGATTCTACTTTGGCTTCAGAGGAACCAGAAACTTGGTAGAAAGCCTCTATTAGTTTTTAATGACCAGACAGATTTGTATGGAAGTATAATACACTGGGGTATGTATCCCCATCTGCACATCCTTTATGCTAATACTGGCTAGCCACTTGCATACCCCCACATCACCCTCCTGGACCCTTGCTGTGCTTCCTTCACACTTTTGTGTACCCCTATCACCCCAAACTTCTCTTGCACCCTTCATAATCTTCTGCACCCCTCCACCCTCACCAACCCTCGTGGCACCTCCACATTTTCATGATCCCTGTGCCACTTATCTGCCTGCCAGCCTGCCTGTGAGCAACCTGGGAACTTCAACTTCCTGCTGGGTTTCCCACTGACTTGATTGTGGAAAGCCAGAAGGAAGTTGCCTCACCTAACAACCATGGGATATGCTTAACAACAGCAATTGGGACTGATGGATTGTTGTCACTAAGCAATCTGGTCATGTTTTTCAACTACATTGTTTAGTGATGGAAATTATGGCCCCAATTGACATTGTAAGTTGAAAACTACTTGTATAAATCAAATAAATAAATCTGAAGAAAAAAAATCATAAAAGCAGTTAGATACTATTTTAAACCTTTATAAGCAGTTTTTTTTAAAAAAAAGGTAACTGATTCTAAACAAAATAAAAAGTAAAGCAAAGAATCGGTAGGATATTTGGAATTGCTTTATGTGTACTACAATGTTACATCCACTATTCCCATTCTTTAACTTCTGATTTGCTCATATGATGATTTCATTTCATGTCTTCTTCTGAATGAGTAGTCTTCCATACATCTTTCATTGTTTCTCAGTATGTATGCAGAGAGCATTGTAATCTGTGTGGCAAGAGTAACAATGAAACATTTGCATAATGGAAGCAAGTAATATTAGTAATTGCAAAAAGATTCATGTATGATTATTCTTTCCTTCTACGTTGGGGGAGGAAATGCCCTCCTTCTACAGAAAGGAAGGACAAGCAATTGCAGAGTCACCATTTCCCTTCGGATGCTGCATCATCAATTTGTTCACAAGCAGTGCTCAAGCGCCACAAATCAACATGAAAACTGATCTTCCCCATGCTTTGGATTTTCACTTCTGCATAGGCAGATGTTCTATGTGCCTGCTGAGTTTCAGAATTAGTCACCATTCCTGTCATTCTGAAATTGTTTGAACTCAGGTCTTCCACTTAAACTAATCTTTTTCCTACTTTTGAATTTGGTGTAGAAACTGTGGAAATCATTATGCACAATTGCAAGAATGCAGAAATGGGTTAACTGGGAGAAAGGGGTGTTAAATTCTTTGTAGTGGAAGAACTCTCCTCTTTTAGTTCAATCCATGCTCTCCCTTGTTCATGCTAAAGAAAAAAGAAAGAATCCATAATCTTAGAGTAGAAACCTTGGTTCAAGAAAGCTGATTATTCACCAAAGTTGACCGAGTAAATTATGCCACCCATAGTGTAAGAAACTATGGAGATGACGTTGGAGAAACTATGAAGCACCAGTTACAAAAAAACATGATTTAAACCCAGGACAAGCAGAACCCATTAGAAATAAACTTAAATTGAATCAACCTTAATTCTCTTGGGTAAGAAGGAGGGAGAGAAAGGGCTGTCAGACTTTTGAAAATATGTTACTATTGCCTATATCAATAAAGTAATATTATAATTGTTTTGAGGAGTCTATTTCCGACCTGGCCCACCTCAAAGGGTTGATATCAGTCCTGAAACCTGATAGTGTGTTCCATCCTTTCACACACCAGAGAGTTAAGGTAAGGTCAGTTTAAGTTTCTTTCTAACAGTTTCTTCTTGTCCTGGACCTAAATCGTCTTTTTGTAGCAAAGCCATCTCCATCATTCTTTACACATATAAGGTGAGCAACATTCACATTGGGGAATGGCTGAATGTTCTTCCATACTAAGAAGGTTGTGGAATAAGGGGGCCACAAGAGATAGATGAGATGGGAGCACATTTTCAGTTAACTTCAAGAACAGTAATAATCACCTAACTATTAGATGAGAGTAGAAGATCCACCGAACCAAGGAAGAGAAGGAAGCTCTGCAAATCTGTTTAGATAAAAAGAGAATTAAAAAAGCAAGTAATTGGGTCTATCTAGGTGCCTTTAGTGTTTACTTGAAAAGAAGTAGACACTCAAGGCCTGTGTTCTCCAGGGAACCCAGTCCTCCAAGTATGTGCTTCTGAAATTCAGGACCAAATCTCCAAATAACAGTGGCTCAATTCCATGCTGTTTTTGGGTGGAAAATGTGTCTGTAAGCCTGATAGGTTTAATACGCCTGTAAAATGTCAGCCCATCCTCCCATGCATTGGACAGAAGAAATAAAAAAAAAAACCTGGACTCAAATCCCAACTTCTCTCTTTTTAGTAATATCAGTATATGTTCTGCTCCCTTTTGCCCTCCTCCACCCCATACAGAAAGTACTGTTCCTGTTCAAACAATATTAGCAATAGCAATAGCACTTAGACTTATATACCGCTTTACAGTGCTTTACAGCACTCTCTAAGCGGTTCACAGAGTCAGCATATTGCCCCCAACAATCTGGGTCCTCATTTTACCCACCTTGGAAGGATGGAAGGCTGAGTCAACCTTGAGCCGGTGAGATTTGAACCGCTGAACTGCTGAACAGTCAGCTGAAGTAGCCTGCAGTACTGCACTCTAACCACTGCGCCACCTCGGCTCCTCATATTTCCATGTTCTGTTGAAAGAATATTAACTAAAATGTTTTTCTCGCTCTAATGCTTTTTGAGTTTGTTTCTGCTGTTCTGAATTCATATTTTAAGGGAAAGCGATAAAGGCTTTTTTAAAGGACAGCAAGAGGGAGTCAGTTATTCAAAGGAAAGCTGGCCCTTTTTTTGGCAATTCAATCAAATACTTTATAGCTTTTCAGAGGATCTCCTATGTATTACCCAGAGTCTTAGTAAATAGTCAGCTATTTGCAGAATCTTGGTTCTTCAATTAGAAGATAATGTCAAAATGAATGTTGGAGCAGTTTGCTTTATTACTTGTGGCTTTTAATGCCACAAAAATATATTTAATTAAAAACATTGCTTTACTGCTTTAGAGAGAGGGGGCTGTGAATAGTTTGTGGTTAAATGAATTTTACTCTTACTTCTGTATAGCTACTTTAGTGTTTTCTTTTCTTTTTTTTAACTGAGTAGAGTTCAGACAATCAGTGTCAAGAATAAATAAACTTAATTAAGTACATTTAAATTAATTCAGGACTATTCAAGGTTAAGTAACTAAAAGATTTAAAGTTTATCTTCACATTCTCCATAAAAATTCCCCCAGTAATTATTTTTATGCTATGTCCTCCTATTGTCTTCCTCTGTCCCATAGCATGGGCAGTTGAAAGTCAGTTGTTTTAGATTTAAAATAGTGATTTTCTTCTTCCCTTGACAAAAATGTTGCCCTGGATACAATGCAATATGCCTTATCAACATTGTGAATGCTAACTCTAACTCACATTTGAAAGAATGCTAAACTCACGTTGAAAAGACAGGAATTTAGCTTTACTTTACTTTTATTTGCATTTCTATGCCGCCCAACTCCCAAGGGACTCTGGGCAGCTTACAGCAAATATAAAAAACTTATGAAAATATAGAAAGCTTATTAAAAAGATACATAATAAAAAACATTTAAAAACCCATACACACCTTTTCATGGCCGGATCTCGCCAAATTGCACAAGCGAGATCAACGGCCCCAAGCCTGCCGAAACAGCCAGGTCTTTACCACTTTCCGGAAGGCCAACACTGTGGGGGTAGTCTGGATCTCAGGAGGTAACTGGTTCCAGGGAGCTGGGGCAACCACAGAGAAGGCCCGCCCCCGCGGGCCCACCGGCCGGCACGGTTTAGCTGACGGGACCCGGAGGAGACCGAC
>QLTV01003309.1:0-36840 GCA_003457575.1 Thermophis baileyi | reverse complement strand
GGATCTAGGGGTCGACCTCTGTCCTCCTGCCAACACCGACTGTGACCGACCAGAGAGATAGGAGGAGAACCAACGTAACACGGTGCCTCCCACTCCCAACTCCCTTAGTCGTCCCAGAAGGATACCATGGTCAATGGTATCGAAAGCTGCTGAGAGGTCAAGTAGCACCAAGATAGAGGAGTGACCCCCATCTTGGGCTCGCCAGAGATCATCCATCAGCGCGACCAAGGCAGTTTCAGTGCTGTAGCCAGGCCTGAAGCCAGACTGAAAAGGGTCTAGATAATCCGTTTCATTCAATGACTGTAGGAGCTGACATGCCACCACTTTCTCTACAATCTTTCCCACAAAGGGTAGGTTGGAGACTGGACGAAAGTTCTTTAATTCTGCTGGATCCAGGGAAGGCTTCTTGAGGAGGGGCCTTATAACCACTTCCTTTAATGGTTGTGGGAAGGACCCCTCCCTCAAGGACGCGTTGACTAAAGCCTGGAGCCAGCCTCGTGTCACCTCCCTGCTGGCCGAAACCAGCCAGGAGGGGCACGGGTCCAACAAACAAGTGGAGGAACTCATTGCTCCTACAGCTTTGTCCACTTCCTCAGGAGTCACAGGCTCAAATTCATCCCACACAATAGGACTAAGACCTGTCCCCGTCATCTCGGTCGGAATTGCCCAATCAGAGTCCAGGTCCGTCCGAATCTGAACGACTTTATCCGTCAGAAACTGTACGAACTCCTCAGCTCTACCCTGCAAGGGCTCCTCCACTCCCCTTACATTAAGGAGAGAACGGGACTAACTGTTGTCTCAAGAGAGTTTCAAAGAAACTTTAATTAACAGGAAGCTAATTAAAACTGGGAAAGAGATCCAGGTTCTGTCACATATGTGTTGCTTCTTTGGTAACCAATTCTAATACCAATAAAGACTTTCATTTTTTTCTATTTTCATCATTTTGATGGCATCATTTTTCCTACTCTATTCCAGGTTCATGGCCATCCACATGATATTTCCATGAACAGACATGGACTCACTGCCAGCACTGCCATTCCCTTGAGACACTAACTGAGGATAGAGTTCATTCATTATTGATCTCTTACTCAGCATCACCAATACCTGGGCTGGTTTCGCATTTTGAATATATAATTAAATATTCTTTTATAAATTGGATTCACACCTTTTTGTAAATTATGAAGTTCCCTTATTTGATGAGAAATCTTTCTGGACTTGTTTGTAGATGTTTTTCAAAATCATGAATATTATTATTATTTTTTAAAAAAAATAGAGTCATTCATTACTCAATAGATAATCTTCTATAGATTTATTCAGTGGCTGCTACTTTGACCCAACACTTAACCTTGAAAGTGGGAAAGCATGTGGCATGAACTTCAACTCCTAATAATCTAAAAGCGTGATCATTCAGGGATAGAGGTAACAATGGAGAAAGCAAAGGTCAAAACATAGGGGAAATCGCCTTTTTAGTAGTTTATTGCATAACCTTTGTTCCTATTAACCTATGAGGAGTTTCCATCTAACCATTCATGCATTCAAAAACCCAACATTAAATATAAAGAGGGGGCAGGGGAGAGAAGGTGATGTTTCAACTGAATTGTGGAGTATTTTTTTCCTATTTATCTTTAGCAATTTAAGAGAACTAAAGTGCCAAACATAGATGGCTTATAGAAGATGCAATTTTAATCAAACCTTTACTCATCTCTACATCTGATACATAAAACTAATTGAATTTTTTAACATTACATTTGCACATGTGAGTTTTTAGCCTGAATCCCTTTTTCTCACTGTACCCTAGAGAAGATAGCATCACAATATTATTTACTAAGTGTATCGCAAAAGTAGATGTCACATTAAGTGCATGATTTGAAGACAGAACTATTCCAGTGTGGCTTATAGATTTTTAATACTAGCTTCAAAGCAGTAAGTTAGCCTGAAAATTAGTTTCTAATAATATGTTTTAGGACAATAATGTTAATAACCCTCCTTTACTTAGCACAGATTCCATCTAGAATTTTGATAGGCTTATATTTGTGCTTAGATAGCATTAGCAATAAAAATAGCACTTAGACTTATATACCGCTTCATAGTGCTTTACAGCCCCGTCTAAGTAGTTTAAAGAGTCAGCGTATTTCCCCCAACAATCTGGGTCCTCATTTTACTGACCTCGGAAGGATGGAAGGCTGAGTCAACCTTGAGTCAGTCAGGATCAAACTGCGCAGAGTTAGCCTACAATACTGCATTCTAAACACTGCACCACCACGTCATAAAATGCCATAAATGCTAGATTTCAGCATTTAGAGCAGTGAAATAGAGTCTTTTTGCCCTTCATGTTTTAGTGTAGGCTTAGAAATAGTGTCACATTCTCTCCCACATACATATATCAACCCTAGAAGAAAAGAATAAGAGTTGGGAGAAGCCATTTAGGTTATTAAGTCCAACCCCATATTCAGGAATCCACATTAAATAGTTGTTAGTATAATCCTGTTTAACCTCATCACATGAAAGGAAGCCTATCACTTCTCTCAGTGATTGAGTCTATTGTTAAAACTGCACTTACCATTGGGAATGTTTTTCTACTATCCCATCTAAATTTGCTTTCCTCTACTTTAAATCCTTTCTTCTATGTCCTGCATTCTGAAATGATACAGAACATGTCTTATTTGTGAAAACCCTTCAGGTAACCGAAAAGCGCTATCATATTCCCCAGCCGTTTCAAAGCTAAATATGCCAGCTCCTTCATTTTTATAGGACTTCTCTTCTAGTTCTTTGATTATCCTTATTGCCTTTCTCTGAATCCTTAAAATATGCAGTTTCTGGACAATGCTTAGGGTTGGTCTGATCAAAGCAGAATATATTGGAACTATTACATTTTTGCAATTTGGAAATTATAATTTTTTTGGTGCAGTCTAAAATTGCATTTGTGTTTTTGCAACAGCTTTGCATTACTGATTCATCACATTTTATTTGCAGTTAATTATTGCTGAAGCATTGCTGGGCAAAGTATTCTTTTCTATACGATCTTCCTTCCATATTTTCAGGTAGTGCAAAAATGATGATGCTAAAGGCAGGGAGACAAATTGAGGATGATCTTTGACAACTTGATGGTTTCCAGAGGCTTTTCTCTAAAGATAACTGGATGAAAATGTCTATAGCTGAGTCTGGGCTTCAGGGATAGTTTTGTTGGCATACTGTCCATCTAGCTCCCAGCAGTATCCCTTGTTGAGTTTCTTGAGATTTGTCTCAAGGGTATTATTGGAGTTTCCTAGGCTAGTAGAGCCTAGGAGCTTCATAGTTCTTATTGGCACAGTGTAGGCTTAAAAATGACCTCACATCTGTGTTCAATCAGATTCGCTTTTCATCTGTCCTCACTGGCATACCACTCTTCATTTCTGCTGCTTCTTATGCCACAAATCCTTAGTTAACAAAGGTATCACCTGAAATCAGTTGACAGAAAGAGTTTTCTTGACTGCAATCATGTCAAATGCACTGGCTACTTCCCAAAATCAGGACTTCACCAGGTGCCCAATGGAAACTCTCACCATATCACCTATGATCTATCCCCTCTAAAAATGTGCTCACCCCTGCCCCCGTAAGGTCGATATATGCCCTTCTCCATATTGCTAGCATGTACTTTACTCCCAGCTGCTATTTTAATCACATAACCTGCTGCTGGATTAACTGTGAAAAACCATTGCAAACATATATTAGATTTATATCATTACTGTGCCATTCAAGACACTTTGCACTCATCTGCCTTGCCTTGCTAAACTCCTTCATCCTGAGTCTCATATGATAAATGTGGAATCAAAGACCATTTGTCCCCTTCTCATCCTAAATGAGAAAGTTGATAAACGAGGGAAAGTTTCCTTTCAGAAGTTTAGAAGGTATGGCATCAAACCGTAAGGGGAACTCAGACCATAATTTGATGACTGTCCTACGCTCTCAAACTGTTTCATTTTTTTTTCTTTTTTCTTTTTGGCCTTATTGGATTTTGGAGTAAGAGCCAATTTTATTGACACGGCTATGATACAAACACTTAAACTTTAAGTTATAGAAAACATAGATGGGAGGTTTTTATGCTCTGGCCCAATCATTTAACATGTCACTTCATGGTTGGTATTCCCAAAGCTGCTTTTCAAAGGCACTAGACTTTCTTGGTTTTATCCTTGAAAACATTTTGCTTCTCATCCAAAAAGCTTCTTCAGTTCTAAGCTTCTTGGATGAGAAGTGAAATGTTTTAGAGGAAAACAACAAGAAAATCCAATTGCCTTTTTAAAAGCACCTTTGGGACAACCTTGACCTGGATGATTGAGAATCTCCATAAACACTCATCATTGGTTACCCTTTCCTTGGAACTAGTCAATAAGTCACTGCTCCTGTTCTACAAGAACAACATTCTTGATGTTTTTAGGGAAGAAGAAGACATGTATCTTGATAACACCCATCCATCCCCTTGTCTATTATTTTGCCATAAACTTGATTACAAGATCTCAGATTCCTGCTAAACACCAATATTCTGGGTCTTTTTAAAACCTCTTAAAAGGAATTTATTGATGACAATTTGCAAAAAGGATTCATTAAAACTTTTGTAACTTTGGGCTATTATCCCAACTTTTTGTCAAAAAGATATTTCTCTGGGAGTGTTTCCTGAGTTCAGATTTTTAAACTCTGGAACCATTACAAATCACTATCCCTTCTTACTTGTTCCTCAACTTTTGGAGCAAAAAGCAAGAGTCTTTTACTGAATTGGACTTGAGAGGGTCTTAAAATGTGATTTATAGGAAGGGGGGACATGAATATCTAACTACCTTTGACATGTGCTATGGAAAGTTTAAATATATTGCAATGCCCTTTGGCCTATGCAATTGCCCTTCAGTCTTTGTGAGATTCTTCAACAAAATATTTTTAGACATTTTGGACTCTTATGTCATGGTGTATTTATATGACATTTTGATTTTCTCTGAAACTCCAACTGACCATACTGAACATGTCAGAAAGGTTCTGAAAACTCTGTGCAAACACAAGCTGTATGCTAAGATAGAGAAATATGCCTTTTGATCTTCCTGCACTTGTCTTTTAGGTTGTAGAATTTCTTTAGAAGGCATTCTGATAGAGCCTTTTAAGGTGGACTCCATTCTATTTTGTCAATCCCCAAAGAATGCCAAATATATACAACATTTGGAGAATTTTGTTACTTTTACTAGTATTTTATATCTGACTTTGCAGAATGTTCAAGAGGTTTGATTCAGCTCACAAGGAAAGGAGCCTTGTAAATGGACTCAGAGATTCAAGGTGACTTCCAGAATTTAAAATTGGTTTTTAGTTCTCCACCCCTATCAAGACGCTAAGAATCCTTTTACGGTACAAAGAAATTCATCAGACTCCTCACTGGATGGTACTCCTCTTCAGGCTACTGAAGATGGGAAAGTGATCTAGTGCCTTGTACTTTTTACTATAGACTATTTTTACTAGCAGAAATAAATGATGAGGTTCTTAATCAGGATTTTTAGTATAAATGACACTTTTCAAAGTTAGAGACAAAACCTGAATACCAGCAAACTTTGCAGAAACTCACATAGTGTCAAATCAGATGGGTATATATATTTCTCTATTTTTTTTAAAAAACTTACAACACCTGTGACCCTAATTCATAGAATAGCAAAACAAGTTGTCTCACAGTGGTACAATGTTGAACTTCTTATGGTTAATACCTTTACTTCTTCCACACTCTTCCCTTCCATCTCCTGTTATTCAGGCTCAGTATTTCTTCAAGGGCTGCAGAAGAAAGGTTAACTAGATCTTGCCTAGACTTCTTACAAAGTTTTCATAGATCCTCACCATAAAAAAGTTGATTCTGTTTCTGTTAGGGATAATGACTGGAAGATTTTTGCCTCCACATATGCTTTCAAAAAGTTGTATTCATGGTGTTTGGTTCTTTATTTATCTATCTACGCAAAATTAAAATAGTTTCCTAAAGATTATTCAGGTTGTGGGGTCCTTGGTGTTCTCTGAGCCTGGTCGTTTTCTTGCAGACATTTCATTATCAAATTTGTGGATTGTAAAACCACAATTTATTGCTACTTGGGCCAATTAAATTTCATTTTTTTGCCTCAAACTTTGGAGGAGCTTTGCTTTAACAAGATTAGATTATTATGTAGTATTAGTATTATGTCCTATGTTCAGGACTACATCCCACTCAGAGTAATATATTAAACATCTGATACATATGTGGTTATCGTGCTGGACTAAGAATGGGGAAAATTGGGTTCTATTCCTTCCCTGGGCAAGGAAGCCAACTGGATGACTTTATATCAGTCACTTTCTCTCATCTCTAGGTAGAAGGCAATGCTAAACAGCTTCTGAAAATATTGCCAAGAGATTGTGACAGTACCAGGCTTCCAGAAATTGTCTAGCACTTTTGGCCTTGGATTGAGCTAGGAGGTGCACAGTTTCACAGCTGAAACTATGGATAAGTCCATATTTTAGGAGTTTAGCACCAATATGAAATTAGCTTATATATCATTATGTAAATGTGGCATATAAATCTTCACAAAAAATGTAACAATAATTCCCATAATGTAAACATCCTAACTTTCAATATTAATTATATACAATTTTTCTATATAATATATAGCATATTTTATAGTGAGTTCATAAATTTGATGTAATAATTCTAACCTTTAGCTCCCTTTCCCATAATTTAAAACAAATATTATATTGAAATGCTTGAAAATCTCATAGCTTTATATTACGCTGCCCATTGACATAATAAAGATCTTTAAAGAAAAGTTTAAACAGTTTAAAGAAAAACACTGCTTATTAACTGCTTGGTCTGAGAGCAGCTTTAAAAGTCCTGCTTTTCCTTTCTAAAGTTACAGATTTTTGAACAGGATTTGGTCTGTGTTTGACAATTTAAATAGGGGACTACTCTGGAATAAGTAGGACAAATAGCCTTCCTGATTCCATATGAATAGAAACATTAGAAAATGGCTAAATTCAAATTAGTTTCTTCAACTTTCAATGACCTGCACATTGCACTTGACTTTTGACTTATTTTAAATAATTGACTGACAAGATGTCCATCACAAGGAGGTTTGTTTCATCATTACCCTTTCATTTCTAATCTATATCTACAGGCAGCTACATATATTATTCCTTTCTAGTTTCCAAGAAGAAGCCTTTTAATATATTTATCATGAAAGAAAATAAGTCAGTCCATGAAATAGAAATGGAGTCTCTCCCCCACCCATTCCTTCTCTTTCTCTTTCTTCTCTAGACTCTTTTTTAAGATTCCAATTTTGATAGTGTAATATCAGGAAACATCCATCCGCAGTGACATAAGGTCTATGCAAAGGCATACGGATATTTCTAAGTATCAATCATCCCATTTCTGGCAATGCCCCAAATAATAGCAGAAAGAAAAAAAAGTAAAAGAAAAATAGCAAAAAGAAAGTTTTAAATTTTTCAAACTTTAGCCAGATGGAAGTAGGACAATTGTTCTTTTGCAAATGTGGAGATTAATGAGCCAGGAGAAAATAGAAATATAAAGGATCGCAGTTTCCAAAAATATAGCTGCAACACTACTAGAGGGTAAGGTCAGCTTTAGTGGTTCATCTTACAGCCCTATGTTGCCCTGTAGTTCTTTGATATTATTAGCATTTCAAAATATTACTTTAAAAACTTGCTCTTACAAGCACATTTCTCTCCTTACAGATATTAGACATTCATTTCAGCAATATGGTATTTGTGGATTCCTGCTTGGTCTCCTATCAGACTCACACATCTTTATTTATTACTTACATACTCTTCATGTTACAAAATAAAATATAATCAAACTTCCAGCATTTTGCATCATCTTTCTTATTTCCATATACAGATCTCAGAAGCATCCATAGAAGACAAAAGTAGTGGAGGGATGTATTCTGTCTTTTGTTTAAAGTATACCTACCATCCCTGAAAAATGATAACAGAAAGCTAGAATGAGAGTGAAAATCTAAGGGGACTGACTGTAAATTGCCTTATCAATTTCCCTTATGAACGATAAGTGTGTTGAAAGTAGTCTTACCCATTATGGCAGCCATTTTATGATACACCAATTCTCCCTAACAACTGTTTTCTGAGAACATGGATGGCATCCTTATACCTCTGTATTACCATATTTAGGCTTTGCAAATTAATTGATGCATGGGTGTCATATTCTTAATTTAATTGCTTTCAAGGTTAGAATTCAGTGATCCATGGCCCCTTGATTTAATCTCTCTAAGTACCTGAATAAAGATATCTAGACTGTTTCTTTCATATTATTTTGCTAATTAACTTGAGTCTTTCAAAAGTTAATCAGCTCCAGTTTGTGCATCTGCTGAGGCCTCTATTACAGTCCCAAGATAACTGAATGAGATTTTCCTTCCCTTCCCAGGTTCAGGGTCCAATAAACCCATAAAGACCTCACTTTTTAGAGCCTGAAGGATGAGATGATTCCTTTCTCTAGGGAAATGTTGGTGAAGTGTTTTTTCAGATACTACATTTTTTTTTCTCTGTTGCTGTTGGAGTGATTATTACTGCTATTCTGTAGTTGTTCCTACAATTTTGAAAGTTTAATTCAAACACTGAATCTATGAGGCATGAGAACCTCTCAGAATCACTATTGCTTGGTGCAGAAACTTAGCAAAGAAATAGAACAAAAATAAATATATTTGCAGGGTTTTTTTTAATCATAGTTTTCCCTAATACTGTAAGGTGTGTATATTTTCTTTGTTGCTGAAATTATATTTCAAAATGTGTTTTAAATATTTTAAATGTGGTATCCTCCCATGACAATATGCATTAGAAGGAGGAAGAGGAGAAACAGGAGAAGAAGGAAAAATAATTCAGCAAAAAGTCCACCACTGAAAGTAAAAGTAGCAGTCAGAAACTGAAATCAAGAAAATGTCAAAAGAAAAGTTAGATTGTCAGAGTCTTCCTGAAGACTTCTAGAGATGGAAGGTCATTATTAACAATTCAAGAAGGCTGCCAAGAGTGTGGAAAAAAAGAAATACAATTTTAGACAGTGTCAATAGAAATATAATTTCCAAATCATACGAAGTAATTATTTCACTGTATTCTACTTGGTCAGATTCCTTTTGGGAAATGAAAATAGGATGCATACTGAGGCATTTGCTGATTTTCTGGAAGATTAGATGTTGGCATAGCTGCTGGTCTGGTGGAGGTATCTGGGGCAGGTTGTTGCCTGGTTATCTGGAAACTGTTTGATTCTGTTGCTATCAAGGAAGTAGATAGGATCCTAGGGAGTATGAATGCAATTTTCTGTGTCTTAGATCTCCATCATGGCTTGTGAAAGCTTCCTGGGAGGTGACATGTATATGTGTTCTAGCAATGATTTATACTTCTCTAGTGGAAATGGGTGGTGCTCCAGCCTTTTAAGGAGAGTTGGATAATTGGATAATTTTCATCCTGTTTCTAGCTTTCCCTTTCTGGGGAAAGTGGTTAAGAAAGGTGATTGTGCTACAGCTCCAGACGTTTCTGGATGAAATGGATTATCTGGATCAGAGGTGGGTTCCTACTGGTTCTAACCGGTTCTATAGAACCGGTAGTAAACCGGTGGTGACGTCACGGAGCCGGTTCTGTCGGTGCTGGTCTGTGGATGCTGCCATCTTGTTTTTGGCTTTTTTTTTTTGGCTATTTTTTGCTGGTTTTTGCTTCTGCGCATGTGCAGAAGCTAAGTTTTTGGCACTGCGCATGCGCCCGCACGGCGCGGTCATGATACGCGCAATGCACATGCATCCACGCAGTGCGGGAGGAAGCAAACCGGCGGCGAGGTAAGTTAGAACCCATCCCTGATCTGGATCCTTTCAGTTGGGTTTGAGGCCTGAATATGGCACAGAAGCAGCATTGGTTGGATTTTTTGATGATCTCTGGCAGAAGTGGGATGGAGGTTCATCCTTATTCTACATATCCTCTCAGCAGACTTCCATGTCCATTTATAACTTGAGTAGGAAAATTCATAATACATGAATAAGAGAGAGACAGGCCAAGAGAGATTCAAGAACATTTCCGAACATCAATTAAAATGTGGGAAATTAAATCTACCTTTCTTTTTTATTTACAACTGTTCCTAATAAGCATGCTTTTTATGAAGTTTCCCACTGCATTCAGACTTTAATAAAATAATCTCATTAATATTCTAAAAAATTGAAGTTGGTTACATTTGTGCATGTAACATATATAATGATACATAAATAACTTTCCTGCTATAGTTTGTGGATGAGAGAATGAGATGGATGATGTGTTTTAGCCCATGCATGTCTATGTTTTGCATGTCTGTGTTTTATTTTTTAAGAATTTCAAGGTAACATCCTGCAACAATTTTCAGAGGACTACCAGCAACGAAATAATTAATAGGCAGAATTGCTTTCTCTGCTTCTCTTTTCTAGGGAAGAACATTTCCTTTCCTGCATTGTGATAGTGAAAAGTATTCCACCATAACATGTAATTGATAAATATTTAACAAAGGAATTGTTTGTTGCAATCAAAATCTTATAATGGAATAAGATTAATGCAAAATTTACAATCATACATTTATACTGCCATGTCCTTCTTATAATACATTCCTGACCTCAAGTGATATGTTTCCATGGGTTGAATTTGTATGGGAAGCAAGAGGGGCTGACATTAGTAGTAATAATGTGGCCCAGCAGTCCAAGTTATCAGTCTTCCAGGAGTAATTAAATTATCTAGATTTATGCAGACCATCATCACATACTTCCGATTCTTAAACATGCTGCCAAGATCTTGGGGTGGATTCAAGCTGCATATGAAATAAGAAATTGAAGGTGGGTGTCCCAAACTGAAGGAAGCATAACAGATGTCCTTGTCCTATGAGTCAAAGGAATGCCAAAAGCTTTTTAACGGATACTGTGGGAATTAGCTTGGCAGATATATGAGAGGTGGATGAACACATAGGTAGCATTTTCTTAGTCCTAAGTGTATCTCTGGAATTGCATGGACATGCAAGAGATCTTCTGAATATATTTCAAGCTCATATGGGAGAAGAAAGGTAGTTCTTCAATAGGAAAAGCCAACTGATGGTTAGTACTGTATCTGGAAACCCATCCATAGTGCAGTCCTTTATCAAAGCAGAAAGTCTTCTATTGGTTTTTATATAGAAGACATTTATTTTATAGGTATCTTCCACCTCTTTTCTTTTGAGAGTCAATTAAAATTGGCTCCCTGCAGTGCTTGTATCTATGATGTACTGCCAGGAAAATATAGCAGTCTTTACAACAGAGACAGAACTTTCCACAAGAATGGGAATGAAACATCTATGTTATTTTCCCATCTGAGGGTAAATCTGCCCATGGAAGGAGTGATTCAATCTTCTTGGCACCATATGCTTTCATTTGTACATTTCAAAAAATGACAAACAAGTGAAAGTATTTTATATACAGTATAAATTAAACACAGTTAATCCCAAATAATATTAAGTATATTAACTTAACTTCTTAAATATAATTAATAAGGAATCTGAAATACAATTATATTATATGCTTTTCAATAAGGAGTGTGTGAACTATTAAGCATTGCATTGCTGAACTTTCAGCAATTAATTAGGGATCTGTAACTTGGATTTTACTTGAAAATCTTTGATTTTTCTAAGCAGTTCTTTCTTTTACCATCATCTCCTTTCTTTTATTTATCAAATTTAGAAAACACCCATCTTACTCACAGAGAGACTTGTACCAAGTCCTGTATTTGCCTTGAAAAATACATTCAGGAATGGTGGCAATGTTTCATCTCAATTTTTCTGCTTGATAACTGACTCATAAATGTAATAAGCAACAATGAGAGTATAGGAATTCCACTATCCTCCATAACCTGATACTTTATCTGTCTCTTTATCAAATACTGGGAAAAGCAATTATTGAAATAATGAAACTTATTATGAAAATATTTCTTAAGAATATTGCATAATGTTGAACAAGGTGTTGACCTTGTTTTTCATATTTTTAGCATTCTAATTATAAGCTTATATATCCATATTATTCATACATTGACACATAGACACACTCATTCATTCAGTTATACACATATGCTAAATATAAAATATTAGCAGAGATGAAAAAGAATACTATACACTTTTCTGAAGCTTAGTTTAAACATTGGCATTAACATAAATGTGTTTAAAAGTGAATGAAGACATTAGATAAGAAGGGTTGATGTAGCTACTCCTGCCAGCCCTACTTTATGTCCCTAGACTTGGATCTAATCCAGTAAAACTTTAATGGATTTTAATAAGCTAAGATGTCCTTTGAAGACCATGGAAGGGGGGGGTGACATTATTGTCAACTATGTTTGTTGGATCATGCACCAATACTTCTTTTCTCTTCCAGACAAAGAGAAATAAACTTTACAATTCAATGATTTCAGCAGCTGACTGACTCACAGCTTTGACATTCAATATGTTCTCACATGTTGCTATTTCCCTGGTTTTATACTCTAAAAGTTTTTATAGAGTTGACAGCTGCTGTCATATAGAGAAAACCTTCTAGAAGGTGATGAACATATGTCATACACAGTTCATTTTGACTCACTTTCTCCCTAAGGTGGAAAATGACATTGTTTCATAACATTTTATTTTGGGGAAAAAAAAAACCTCTTTTAAATTAAAGCTGATAACCTAAGCTGTGGATTTTTGAATTCTCAAATACACTACCTGGCAGGGTAATTTTGGATTTTAAAAAAAAATGAATATAGGCCAGTTTAACCGTATCAATATTAGGATTGGTTCAATACTATAGTTCTTAATATTAAGCACTATGGATTGGCAGCATGTCAGAGAATAGGAAAATTATCCAAGTATTGCTTTAGGGGAGTTAAGATTAATTTTAGGTTAGAGTCTAATTTAGGTTTATTTGCGGTATGTTGTGTTTGTTTGTTTGTATGACACATATGACACATAAAAAGATGTTTCTTGTTGAAAAAGTGTTAAACTAATTTTCTGTGTCCCTGAATGACTGAGAAGACAACATATTTGCTAAGGATACATGTCAACTGAGTTCAAATTCTGTTCCACCATAAATGTTTAGCTGTTTGTTTGTTTGTTTTTAAACTATCTGCACCCTTTAAAAACAGCCCCACAAAAAGCAGAGATCTGCTCTTTGAAAGAGAGAGAACTGGCTCATTGCAATCAAATCTCCTGCTTTTCATTTCTTTTGCTTACTACTTACACTTTTTCTACACGTGGAATAACATTGCTTATCCATAAAGGGAATGGTCTAATAGGCCTTTATGCATGTATCTGATAAGAAGAATACTTCCAAAATTTAGAGCTTTCTGTTCTTCTATATGTAGCCAATGATTCAAAACAGGAAATAAACAACATTAGACATTAACAGAGTTCGGGGAAGCCCAAAGTTTTACAAAAGTATCCATTCCCCCCCCCCCAAAAAAAAACTTTTGATAGTCCCAATGAAGACGGTTCATTATAAGTGGACACAGAATGCTGACTGACTGTTGGGAGTAAGGGTGGAATAGAAAACTAGGCATGATAGATGCTTTACTCTGCACAACAGAGGAAGAGCTGAGGAAAGATAAAAAGGGAAAGACTTAAATTAGGAGGAATCTGACCTGAATGCCTGCATAATATTATCCATAATAACTACTTCCTCATCAAAGAAGTGCTGGCTGAGCCCTGGGAGGGTGTATTTTACTCCGGGGCTGGAGCTCAAAGCTTGCCTCATCAGATAATTGAATGCTGTCCTGCCGCCGGGATGTGTCAAGTTACACAGAGAAAATGATGCGCTTTGTGCCCATAAAACAAGAGTTCAAGGAGGCCTTTTAACACAGGGATCATAGACAGGGGAAAAAATGGAAAAAATGTTTTCGGTGTCAAAATATGCAGAAGTAGGAGGGAGAGGTGAGTTTCCATTGCTTAGTCTCCATTAATGATGCTCAGGATCAGAAGGAGGAAAGGAATGTCATAAAAAAATCAGACAAAGGGTAATTAAAAGTGAGACATAACATAGGTAAAAGGGCTCTTTCTGTTGTGGAGGACAACAAGATCTGAGACAGGGCTGCAAATCCATCCCTACTTTTTTTTCCCCGATGAATCTATTTTTGACAGTTCCAGAATAATGTAGAAAATACTTCTTACCTCATTGTTTCATCAGACTGCATATATTTAACACAAATTTCCAAAAATAGGGATGGTAAATAATTTTCCACTTTCTTTTCTGAGGAAAGTTTTATAGAAATCTTCTGTTTTTACACAGTGGTGATGTACACCCTTCAGTACTTGTTGGCTACGTTGCAGACATGAAAGAAAGATACGAAAACATGAAACCGTGGTTGAAGCACATCGAGGACACAAGTACAACTGGGTTATCTATGGAGATCTAATAGTGATTCTGCTGCTTGGAATGCAGCTGGGATATACCAAGTACTGTACATACATTTATCTTTATTTTCTGTTTCTTTTAGTAGGTGCATGAATAAGATGGTGCTTTCTTCCAAAATCTTTTACTGAAATTATCAAGATTTATATGTTCCATTTCTTGACTTTGTTGCCAGGTTGTTCCTTCGAGTATCAGAGGACTTTCATTGTCAAAGTCAAACTATTCAGCTATTGTCTTTTGAGCAGCACACGCTATCATAAATAGGCATCTAGAAGTCCACATGTATTAAATCTTCTGCATTACCCTGTCAGTTTTCATTGTCACTTCTCCTCCGAGATGTTAAGCATATTTGTTAAGGATGACCTCCTCTTTTCTTAAATGGAGGTTTCTGACTACTGCGCAATATGTTCCATGTCCACTAGCAATTTAACTGGCTCCATTAAATCTTTCTCATTTTTCTCTTCTATAAATATGACTGTCTATCCAATGCTAATTCAATGGGAATGAGATGAGATCTCACTAGATGAATTTATGACCATTTCCTCTGGCTCCTGATGGCCCTACTAACCAAGTTATGCTGAATGATTTTCTCAGAGCTTCTCTCAAAAAAGTAGAAAAAAATATTTTCAAGTAGTTGAGGGGGGAAAAAGGTATCCTCCAGTTCGCTAGGGACAGAGCTATAATATAAAAATCTGCATTTTTGAATATCGTTATATCAATAGCAATAGCACTTAGACTTATATACCGCTTCACAGTGCTTTACTGCCCTCTCTAAGTGGTTTACAGAGTCAGCATATTGCCCCCAACAATCTGGGTCCTCATTTTACTGACCTCGGAAGGATGGAAGGCTGAGTCAACCTTAAGCCAGTGAGAATCGAATTCTGGCAATCAGCAGAATTAGCCTGCAATACTGCATTCTAACCACTGCACCACCATGGCTCTTCAACATAAATACGAATGACCAATTCTACCCATGTTCAGGAATTTATCAAGCTGTAACATGGTGGATTTTTGCCACATGTTTGTTCTTTATGAATGGCCTGAGATTTTTAAACAATTATGTCCATTTTATTCAAAACAGGAAAAACATCTATGCTGCTTACTGGACAGGTTTGTTCTCTACATTAATCCCGGGTTTTTCTTTTTCTTTTCTGGACTATTCTTTGCTATATAAAGGTTTTGGTTCTTCCTTCTTAGCAGGATTTCATTTCATTTCATAAACCTTCATTTCTTATACCTATGCATGTCAACGAAGCCAATGAGTTTATTTGAGTTGATTTCAATTTTGTCGGTATAAGACTGCATCCAATTAAGGCTACTGGACCAAGATAAATTCAACAGACATCAAAGCAATGTAGAAAGCATTTTCCTGCCATCTGGTGGCATCCAGATTTTGGCAGTCAGATATGGTCATCCTTGAAAATGTTATTCCTCAACAGATATTATTTCGTCTGTTTATTTCATGTTGAAATATATTATAACTAGATTACAGATTAAGCATTTTGTTGAAGGCCTCTTGCCAATTAATCAGGATGAAGATATGTTGCAATTCTGAATACTTCTTTTAAGGATTTTAGCTCTTGCTTTCTATCTCCTTGATCCTGGTTTTCATTACTTCTCTAACAGCCAGTCAACTGTCTGTGGCCACTGAGTCTGCTCAACTCAGCCTTTATTACACTTACTTCAGGGATTCTTTCTTTTTTTAGGGTCATTTATTTAAAGATATTTGTACTTTGATCATATGCCAAATTCTTGTTACACTGCTATCATTTTTCATTATAAGCAAATGGCTCTAACTTCCAGAATATCAAAAGAGGAAATTATTAAGTATGCATTTTAGATGATGCTCAGTTTTTGCAATCCAGATTCAGGAATTTGAAAGTGAACTTTGAGAAATTACACACATCACTGATGACTTTCTGTTTCCCCTTCAAGTTTCTCAAAGGTTTAGCACACAAGATAGGAATTAAGTGATCTGGAGTAAAGATAGCCAGGGACATAAGTGGTCTGCTCCTTCTGCTTTGACTTCTGTTCAATTGTCAGTTGATTGTGAGTGCAACAGAAGCAGCTGTGAAGTGGCAGAGGCTATTTAGTGCATTACAATCCAAGGAGGCAGTGTGAAAAAAAAATCAGATCTGATTCTGCCTGTGGAAGATAAATGAGGTAGAATCCCCAGTGCCCAAGATTTGGTCATCTCTTTATGAGTTCTCAAGTACCTATTAGCAGCTTTGATGAGTGCTAGGGGAGATGAAGTCTACCTTGAACAATGTTAGAGAGCTGAATCAAATCATTGAAATCTCCCAGAGGAAAAAACAGCTTGAGTTGGTTATATATATGCCATCCTATCCCTCAATTGCCCACAAGGTTTATATGAGCACTCTGGATATTGGGGGCGGAGGGGGGGGGAAATGGGGAGATGTAAACACTTTCTCTGAAAAATCTCTCAAACATATACAGTACCCTCATATATCTTATAACTGCTTTCCTTGCAGTTTTATGTACATCTCTAATGTTTTTTTTTATCTTTCCATGTTTCAACTCCAACTACTTTGATTTTATACAGATGGAATCCCTACAAGAAAAATGTGGAAGGGTAATACTTTCTCATATTTATTTATGCACGTGAGGCTATACTGGAAATTTTGGTTAGTGGAAAATGACTGTATGGATGCCTGCATTGATAAATCTGCACTGGTTGCAAATTACCATACAGGCACAGTATAACATGCTGATAGTGACTTTTAAAGCCTTGAGCTATCTGAGGACTGCCTCTCCTATTTTGAACTATTTTGATAATATCAGAGGCTTTTATTTTCTGCTACGGCTCTGTAATTCTTAGTTGTTGTTTTTTAATAATAATTTTTATTTTTTAAAAAATTCTCATATATAAAAGATAAACATAAAGTAATATAAAGTGAAGTTAAAGAAAAGAAAGAACTAAACTGAAAAAGTATATGAAAAAAGCATTGAGAAACAAGAAGTGAAAAGTATATAAAGAAGCAATTCCAATTTTCTTTACACCAGTTAAAAATCTTCATACTCCAGTCTTTAATAAGTGCTTGTCCATAATCAGACAGGTCAATTATGCCATTTCTGCTAATTTCATCATCTTCATGGTCCATTCCTCCATTGTGTATATTTCAGTATTTTTCTATCTTTGTGCATAAAATAGCCTTGCTGCAATGACCATATACAAAATCAATCTCCCATAGGTCTTTTCCAATTAACTATCCACAAGTCCCAATAGAAAACGTTCTGGTTTGGGGCTGTGTAATTCTATGGATTTGAAGCAAAATGTGCTTTGCAGGACACAGAATATGCATGTAGTGTCTGCTTGTAACTCTTTAAAAGCAGAATGGGGCAACTGGCCATGGGACAACTGGTCATGGCCAACTCGTCACAACCAACTGCCCATGGCGAACTGGCCATGGGACAATTCACTATGGCCAACTCACCACAGGGCAACTTGCTGCAGGACAATTTAACAAATGCAAAAAGTTAAATTAATTTCAATGGAACCATATAATAATAACATAAAGAAAGTCAATCCAGAAATACAAGACTTACAATAATTTCAACGAAAACATGGTCACCAATTATAAAAATTACTGAATGAAAAAATTAATACAGTGTTGAATTATCCCACAATGAGTTGTCTCCTGGTGAGTTGACTGTGGTGAGTTACCCTAGACCCCCTTTAAAACACCAGTGTCTTTTTTCAAGATCACACAGGAAAAAAATTAGTCTGTTTTAAAGAGTTAGAGACAGGTGTTATATTCATGCACCCTCCCCTACCAGACCAAAGCATGTTTTATATCTTTTAATCTGAAGTACTACAAAGTCATACTTTCCAGAATCCAGGAGAGAACTTAGTCTAACTAACTTCATCTAAATCAGGCAACAATAGGTTCCAAGAACACATTATTAATTGTATTACCTTTTGAATATGAAAACTATCAATTAGAACTTACTGATGCATCTTTAGAGCCAGTTTTGTGTAGTGGTTAAAGCATAAGACTACAAATAGGAGACTGTGAGTTCTAGTTCTGCCTTGAGCACAAAGCCAGCTGGGTGACTTGAGCCAGTCACTTTCACTCAGCCCTAGGAATCAGACAATAGCAAACAACTTTTGAAAAAAATTGCCAAAAAATTTGCAGGAATTTGTCCAGGGTGTCTGAGAATTAGAAATGGTTGAACAAAAGAAAAAAATGTATCTTTAAAAAAAAAGATTTTTTAAGAAGAAAGATATGTACTGTATATAATTTCAGCAATTTTTTTAAGGAAACAGCGAATCATAACACTACACAACACTATAACAAAACAGTTATCAAATTTTTTGGTTCTAACATTTCAAATAGGATTGACTGTTCACATCACTTTAATATTACAAATTCAGGGATCTGTTCTGCAAAAAAAAAATGCAATTTAGCTAAAGTTGAATTGGTATTATGAAATGCAATAGTTTTTGGAAGGAAAGAATGAGAGAACAAAAATATCTTTCATAAAACAAATTCCCTTGGAGTTGGATTGCACTTCTGGGTTAAAAAAAAAAAGGCTAGAAAAAATGATCCTGATTTCTATATTCAGAGAACTGAAGACAGAAGGAGAAATAATTTGACTATTAGACTCATTTGACTATTTTTGTGAAGTAGAGTAAAAGTTAATTAATAAAATGTATATGTATGGAAGAAATTAACCAGGGAAAAGATATGGGATTGTCTGAAGGTCCACGTGTCCCATTTCCCTACATATTCAACAAACCAAGGGTGGGTTCTAACTTAACTCGCTGCCGGTTCGCTTCCTCCCGCACTGCGTGGCCGCGTGCACACTTCACGCGCGCGCGCATGCACAGTGCCAAAAAATTAAAAAAGCCAAAAAAAGCCAAAAACAAGATGGTGACACATGTGCAGTGCTGGAAACTCAGCTTCTGTGCATGCGCAGAAGGGGAAAAAGAATTCCCCCCAAAAAATTTTTTTCAAAAAAAAAAAAATTCCCCAAAAAAGATGGCGGTGTCCACAGACCGGCACCGACCGAACCAGCTCCGTGACATCACCGTGATGTCACCAGTGGGTTGCTACCGGTTTGGGTGAACCGGTCCGAACCGGGAGGAACCCACCTCTGCAACAAACCTCTAGTTATCTGCAATGTCTGGTATAAATTACAGAAGTTGTGAATGCTCCAACACTGGAAGTTTTTAAGAAGATGTTGGATAACCATTTGTCTGAAGTGGGGTAGGGTTTCCTGCCTAAGCAGGGGGTTGGACTAGAAGACCTCCAAGGTCCCTTCCAACTCTGTTATTCTATTATATTCTATTCTATTCTAAATATCTGCAAATTATGCACTTAGAGAGATTCTATGGCAAGAAGGTTTGATTCACCAGGTACTGAGTGATCCATAAACGTATTTTGCGTGGTTATAGTCCATTTGTTTTTACAAATCTAGACACTGAATGTGCCTTAGTCCAATAAGGAACCATCTATCTACAGGGAAACTAGATGTCCACCTCTCCTGATTGACTTTAGCAGTATCGGTGTGATAGAAAATACACATATCTCGGCAGGGTAGTTACAATCACTTTCCCAGTATGAATTTATCTTTCTGTTTCAGAGATGTCCTCTGTGAACTTTCTTTTCTTCCTAATGTAGTAACCATACTGCTACATCATGGGATAATTTACTGTAAATTATGACTTAGAACAAGAAGATGAACACTGAACATGGGAAGAAACTTCAAGAGCAATTACTCTAATTTTTCAACATGAAACAGAAGTTTGTCAAGAGGAAGACTTGCATCTTTAAGTGATTTCATTAGCTTTATGCCTCAGGGACCCATGGACTGTGGGTCAAAGTATAGAGCTAAGAAGCAGAAATGCTCAGTTGAGATTTTTTTTTCAGCCATTTCCCCAAAACTCAAAAACCCTTCATAGATGACACTAAAAGAGTGATTGTTTCATGTTTACTTTGAAGGAAGCCCCCAGCTTTCAGTGATCTTTCCTCCCTTGAGATCATTAAAACTGCACTAAGAAATGTAATTAATAAAAAGTCAATAAAATTTTATTTAAAAAAACCCTGCATCGTAAGGATAGGTTTATATTCTTCAAAGTAAAAAAATTAACTTTAAAAATTAGCCATACACTGTGAAGTCACATTGATCAAGATGCTGGATTAGTCTCAAGGAAACCTGGGTTCTAGTCCTATCTTATGCATGGAAGCCAGTGGTATATTTCTGGATTGGTTATTCACTTTCAGACTTAATAAGACAACTATAAAACACTCCCAAACATGTTGTCAGGAAAACTGGTTGGATATGCCCATGTAGTTGCCAAAAGTCAAGACACAAAACAAACTAATAAAACAAAACAAAGCCACCCTCACTGGGAGAAATTGGAAAGTGTTCATTATTTACCTGAGAACTGAATATCAGAAACAGTCTAGTGTGCTGCAATTTTGCTGGATCATGTATTTTGCTGGATCATGGATATCTACCAACTTTGGGGGGAAATATTAGAATTGTATACGCTCGTTATTAAGTCAGTCAGTAAATACATACCAATGGTTGACATCACAAAAAGTGTGTGTGTGTGTGTGTGTTCTTTACACACACACACACACACACACACACACTTAACTTGACACCATCTGGACTTTAAATTTTGCTCTTGATAATCCCCAAGGATGGATGAAGCATCTGTTTTATTTTCTTCTCTATGTAGTTATGAAAACACAGGAAGAAGAAAGAGAAGGAGGAGTTGGAGAAGGAGGAAGAAGAATGCAAAATTCTTATTTACCCACACTGTTCAAATTCAAAAGAATCAGGATACGCCAGGATAGAAAATATTATATTTTTCTTCACTGGAAGCTATCAGGAGGGATAGGATTGGGGAGGGATAGGATTGGGAACTCCAGAAATATGGTTAAATAAAGGATTCAAATCCACATTTCTTAACAGAGAAGCATTATTGCTGAAACAAATAAATTTCATTTCAAATGTATTGAAACAATAATGACAGAAATATTAGAATATTTGGGAGAAGGAGTCAACTCCACATTTTTAAGTTATGGCTGAAACAAATATATATTTACTTGAAATATTAAGTGACAAAAACATTTAAATATTTGAGTATTCAGGCTATATGAAGAACTATACATATGGCAGTTCTTCCAGTTTGAAGACAACATGCTGTTGTTAAGTTCATCTTCATGAGGGTAGCTCTGCCGTCCCCAGTCTGGAAGACTATAGAGCACCTGGTGAGGCATATGGCAGAAGGATAGCAGTAGTACATAGCCATCAGCAAAAATGACTTGAATGACCATATGGAAGCATTTCATCTGGGCATTCAAGTAGTGAAGGTCAGAGAGAGAGAGCCATCCAAACAGTACTTGATTTACATTACCACCTTCAGACCCTGTACAATATGTGAAGAACAGATTGAATAGGACTGGGTCTACCACACAATTCTGTTTATGGAATGGAGTTGGAAGGGACCTTGGAGATCTTCTAGTCCAACACCCTGTTCAAGCAGGAGACCCTATGCCATTTCAGTGATGGAGCACCCACAACTTCTGAATGCAAGCTGTTCCACTGGTTAATTGTTTTCCCTGTTAGGAAGTTTCTCTTTAATTCTAGGTTGCTTTTCTCCTTAATTAGTTTTCATCCATTGCTTCTTGTCCTACCTTCTGGTGCTTTGGAAAATAAGTTGACAATCCACCCCATCCACCCCCGTTCTTTGTGGCAGTCCCTCACTGGAACACTGCTCTCATGTCACCCTTAGTCCTTCTTTTCTCTAGACTAGCCATATCCAACTCCTGCAACCGTTCTTCATATGTTTTATGTTTCTATGTCAGAGTATTTGCTTCTCTTTGCTTTCTTTCTTTTTCTCTTTTCTTCTTTCTTTCTTTATTATTTATTTTTATTTGTTTGTTTGTCAAACATGTACAAGATAGCAGGTATAGGTATAAACATAAACATAATCAAAGTGAATACAGATAGATGAGGACAATAGGACAGTAGGACAGGGACGGTAGGCACGCTGGTGCGCTTATGCACGCCCCTTACAGACCTCTTAGGAATGGGGTGAGGTCGACAGTAGACAGTCTAAGGTTAAAGTTTTTTGGGTTTGGGGAAGAAACCACAGAGTCAGGTAGTGAATTCCAGGCATTGATCACTCTGTTGCTGAAGTCGTATTTTCTGCAGTCGAGTTTGGAGCGGTTTACATTAAGTTTGTATCTATTGTGTGCTCGTGTATTGTTGTGGTTGAAGCTGAAGTAGTCATTGACAGGTAGGACATTGTGGCAGATAATTTTATGAACTACATTTAGATCGGTTCTAAAATTTATTTATTTTTTATTTCTTTATTTTTATTATTTTTTTAGTTCTTTATTTTGTATTATTTTGTATTAGTTTTTAATCTTCTTTTAAAAATTTGTAATAGAAATTCTAATTTAAAAAAGGTTATATGAAAATTCTAAGGAATATTTTAGTGCAGTAAAAGTTCAAACAAAGGAACTCCTTGAAGCTATTTCACAAAACCATGAGGTCTCTTCATTTCTAAAGGGAAGCAAAACAGTTTTTTTTTTACTTCTATTCTCATGTATTTATAAAAAATTTATTTATTTTATAAAATTTATATGCCGCCCAACTCCCGAAGGACTCTGGGCGGAACTTGAAGGAATGCCATCATGTCATTCCTTCATGTAACCAGAATCAGTCATCATTCTGTGGCCAGTAAACTTGTTCAGTTCCCATTAGGCAGTTTTCGGGTTTTCCCAGTTATGGTTCTTTTAATATTTGTTTTGTGTTTCTGCAAGCTATGGAATTCCCCTGCATTTTATAATACTTCCCTCTTGCACAGTACCATTTTGGCTATATAAATTATGGCATTCACAGTCTGAGAATTGAAAACAGAGGGAAGAATTATTCATTTTACAATGCACAATATCCATCCAAATCCACACTCAGCAGAAAGAAACATATAGGACATACTTTGATTTCTAGGCACAGGCATTTCTTTATCTTGAAACTGCACAATAAATCACCATCTTTCTCTCCATTAATTTCAACTTACTTTTCCTGTGTGCAACCCAGATTGAAGGCACTAGTCATCAAGCAGTCAGTATGCTGTCTTGGGACCTGCTTTAATCCACTGGAATTCCTGCAGGACACAAGAGCTGTGCTAAGTGGGCTTCAAAGGCAGAAGGCCGAATGAGGTGTGACAAGAAACCAGCACCTTCTAACTGGTTCACTTCAGGCTAACTTTAAATAAATTGCAGCTCTGAGCTACTTGGACATTGACAAGAAAACTGTGATATTTGCAGCTTTGCTACAGAAAACGGTGGCCTTTTGCAGCAAGGGCAGAAGATCAGGTATAATGTATTTTTAAGTAAGAGGATGGTGTCAAAAAAGAGGCAAAAAAAAAAAATAACCATTACACATTCTTTGTTCTCCTGAAAAGTTGGAGAACAAGCATTTTGCATTAATTGGAGCTCCAAGTGATAAAAAGCTCCATATTTTAGGAGCCATTATGGCAAAATTACACTGATTTCCAAGGCAATTTGTCTAATAATATATATTAGTATAAAAGTAGTACAAAGGTAACTAGATTCAAGAGGGTGACTATCTTCTTATTAAAAATCATTTCAAATTTCAGTTTGAAATTGAGATAATGATTATTGATTACTGATCAGGATGAACAATTATTTTGGCCTAGGGAACACACTTTACTTTTTCTCCTCTGACTAAAGGAAACCAAAATATTTAGACTTCTTTTTAGATTACTTTTTTTCATAGAGGGAAAATTGATGAAATTTAGCATTCTCATTTCAACTTTATTTCAGTATTTTTTCTCTAAACATCTTTCATTTTGCCATTCAAATTTGAAGGGGGTCTGGGGGGAAAAGAATACCAGCAGGGGGCTGCATGTAAACATGTTGCATGCATTAAAAAAATAGAATCTTATATTGCAATATTTGGAGAAACTTGGATACAAAATTAAAGCCACGCTTTATTTGCTTGTTGCTTAGGATGTATAAATTAATTAAGCATACTATAAAATATATGGTCTCTCTCCTCCCACAATCTGGCAAAACTCTGCCTTCTTTCTCATTCATTATGAACTATTACTGCTGCTTTGTGACTGACCAGATATAAAAGAAGGGAGGAAGCTGGAATTCTTTTTCCCTTATTTCCCTTACCCACATGCAATATCATTCTAGGTACAAGAAAAGATCAAATATGTATTTTCCCTTTGGCCAATAGAAATGGCTTGAATTATTCCTTCATTAGAGGGACATGCAGAGGTGGGTTCCTCCCGGTTCGGACCGGTTTGCCTGAACTGGTAGTGACCAGCTAGTGACGTCACAATGACGTCACGGATCCGGTTCGGTCAGTGCTAGTCCGTGGGTGCCGCCATCTTTTTTTTGAATTTTTTTTATTTTATTTTTTGAATTTTTTTTCTTCTGCACATGCGCAGAAGCTGAGTTTCCGGTAATGCACATGCGTCGCCATCTTGTTTTTGGTGGTTTTTAAAAAAATTATTTTTATTTTTTGCACTGCGCATGTGCATACGCAAAGCGTGCATGTGCCCACGCGGCGCGCCCACGTGGCGCAGGAGGAAGCGAACCAGCAGTGAGATAAGTTAGAACCCATCCCTGGGGACATGGGCAAAAAAAAAAATGCAAGGGAGGAGGAATTTAAGGAGTGGTCAAATGATGCCATCATGTCATCATGTAAATCAGAGGTCTCCAACCTTTCTGGCACCAGGGACCAGTTTCAGAAGAAAAATTGTCTTCCACAGATTGGGGGGAGATGATTTTGCATGCCATCTAGCTCCCACACATGTGCAGATGAAGCTTTGCTTGCTCACTCGCCACTTGTGTGGCCCAGTTCCTAACAGGCCATGGACTGGTACCAGTCCACGGTCCAGGGTTTGGAGGTTGGGGACCTCTGATATAAATGACACAACATAGATTTTTGCATAAAACATTAGGACACTGTTACAATAATGGCATCATTTGAAAGTGCCAACTTAATATCATCCTAGTCTGTTATAGACACCACTGAGCCTGAGTAGATGGCAATGCAAAAATTTCTCAAACCTGTTTACAACTGGGAAAATCATTGTTCATTCATTCTTCTATAAGTCAAGAACAAAAATATTTGGGGGTGGGGGGAGGTCATCGTCTTAGTCATCATTGTACCATCACTGAATCATCATCGATTCAATTTTAGAAATGTTGGGATTTTTAATTTTGATAGTTCCGCTGCTTGAAATCCCACTACATCTGTAGGTAGCAAATCAAGGAAGGATGCCTTAGTGTCATATAGCTAAAGACTTTAAGGTTCAAGTTGTGTAGCAGAATTTCCGAGGAGTGCCAAGTCTGTTGGCAATTTTCTTCACTCCCCAAAATCATTACTAAATCATTTTCAGATGTTCTATGTTTATCATATGTAGAAGATGGTGGCAGTGGAACACAAGAATCTTCTTTTCTCTTTATATTGTCCTCTGCTCCAAATACTCAAGTTTTTTTTTAAATGCAGAGTATATGAAAGAATAACCAAGAGGATCCGGGAACCAAAGCTTAAAATGATCCTCACCAAACTTTAAAAAAAAAAAAATAACGCTTTGGAATATGTCTGAAATCAAAACCACTCTTCAGTTTAGCTGACCCTTTATAAATGCAACAAAATCCACTATAAAACCTAGCATGGCTAAAATTAGACTCCAACACACAAAGGCCTCAGGGGAAAAGAATGAAATAGTGCAAATAAACAAATGGCATGGGAAAAAATACAAACCTCACAGTGAGGGTTCCCATCTCAGCTGCCTCTGGAGATGTGGCTGTATGCAGGACATCCGCTGTTCTTCCCATCACTCTCTGAAATCTCGTACATATAGGTCTTTGTTAACAAGACGATGACTCAAAAAGACCATAAATGATGTAAAGCCACAGCAGAGTCCAATCTCCAAACCAGCACTGTTTAGAGAAAACATGGTGGTGAGGGGTTTGGCTTACCAAATACTGGCACTCAAGCAACATTTGTTTCCTGCTTGGCTAGACAAGTTGTGTGAAAAGTTCATAAGCTATAGACTTAAAAACAAATTTTGTGTGATAAATAAATGAAAATTAAGCCTGGATATGGTCATTTGTTGCAATATAGTCCATTGGAATTAGGTGACTGTAACAAAGTAACATATTTTTTAAAAAATAATAAATATTGTTTGAAGCCATCTTAACTCACATCTCAATTGCAATGAAAGCATCTTAAGAAATAATACTAATGATAATCAGTGAAACTGACATGGTTTATATTAGAATTAAAAAAAGCTTCTTTAACATGAAAACAATGTTTCCTCTTTCTTTGATGGATTTATCTTTTTAAAAGGTTGTTAGCTGAAACAGTTGTTTCTATTGCAAGATACTTTCCAGAAACAGTTGTTGTAATCTCAAAACATTCTGGGTAATGTAACTTAACCTGTGGCTCTCTGGTTGCATTGGGAATTCTGGGCCATTAGGCATCAGCTAGGGGAAGGCTGGATTAGTACATCATTTGAACCCCATTCAGGTATTTGGCTGAACATGTGAGAACTTAAATGGGGGAGATTGGCAAATAAAGATAAAGTTGTTATCAATGACCTGGTAATTATATTATCTTCGTTGGGATCAGTACTCTGTTACGATGCTCATGTTTTGGCTGAGAACGTAGTGTTTTTGCAGAATGGAGGATAATAAATGTCAGGGTTCCAAGTAACACCCCCAACGAAAGAAGACTCCGAGGCTTGAAGTTCCTCAAAGTTCCATTTTATTAGAGATGTCATATTGGCACATCTGGGAAAACCCGAATCTGAAAGCTTCCGGTTTTCCCCACCCAAAAGAAAGTCAAATTTCCATCCCCTGCACCCACATGTCCATCACACAATCCAATCACTTCACCTCCCAACTGGAGACAAATCCCCAGTCACTCCCATCCAGTCAGGGGTGANGGGTGGGCAGCACCTCGCGCTACCTTGCCGACCGGCTCTACGGCGACCGACAGGTAAGAGTGAACCAGGAGCATTTCAACCCGGTCCAGGTGCAGACTGATTGTCCTTGATTCCCAGAGAAAGGAATGTTGTTATGGCTAATTCTCCACCGACTCCTTGAAATCCCCGCTCCCGTTTTCCCAGGCACTAAATGTGGCAGTCCAGAAGCTCCAAAGAAAAAGATGGTTTCCAGGGCTGCCAAACACAACAGCACAACTAACCTATGCTTTAAAAATATTTTCTTCCAGTTTTTATTGATTTTATTATTTTACTTTATTTTAGTTTTTATTTATTTCCTACCTTTATTATTTTATAAGTAACTCAAGGTGGTGAACATACCTAATATTCCTTCCTCTTCCTAGTCTCTCAACAACAACCCTGTAAAGTGGGTTGGGCTGAGAGAGAGTGATTGGCCCAAAGTCAACCAGTTTTCGTGCCTAAGGCCGGACTAGAATTCAGAGTCTCCTGGTTTCTCACCTGGGGTTTTAACCACTAGAACTCTCTCTAATCTGCCAAGAGCCATCTTGTGATCTAAAATAAATTTATCTAAGATAAATACTGTAGAAAGATATCACAACTTTCTATTTATCTTAGATAAATTTACATTAACTAAAAGAGGAGGAAAATGAGGAAGAAAAAGCATAATCCACAAAACTCAAAAGACCGATCCATTAGCCTTAATATTTTCTGCAACAAAAAGGTTGTTGTCTGATTGCTAACAGAATAGAAACAGATGAGTCTAGGAAGCTTGCCTATTCAACCTCCAGGCTACTCTTTTCAGATAAATAGAAAAAAAACCTTTTAATTTATTCCAATGCATTGTCTACCATGAGAAGAAAGAATCAAATAAAATGTCAGACTCGGTTATCTCTCAAAGAATGGGATATTTCCAATGTATAACATCACATAACATCTATATCAATAAGCAATCCTATAATCTTCCATTTCCTATTTGTTTTTAAGGATCATTAGACAGTCTGTATACAACAGGCCAGAAAATGACCCCTTTCCTTCTTTGTTTAGCCATGTTATATCCATCGTTGTTAAAGAGTGACAAGGAAGATTTCTAAATGTGAAATTTCAGTTCTTTAGTTACTAATCTAATCAATGACAACTTATGTTTTTAGATTTATGACTTCACAAAAATTAGATCTATCTGTTTACTGAACCCTGTTCTAGGGAGGATAATTACACCAATACAATCTGGGCTTATTATCTTATCCCTCTCCACTTCCCTTTATAACACAACATTTCCTGTATGTGTTCAGTGAAGCTGAAAATGATATTTTGATAATGGACACACAGCAAATGTTCAACAGGACTGAATGACAATATAAGTTTTATCAAGGGAAAGATCTGGCAAGGCCTTCTCTTCCCAATTCTCAATGTTGAGAAGGTAAAGTCAGGGATGAGGTAATTACAGATTTATTCCTAGACTATCTCTTTTTAATATAACATCAAACTTTAAGATAATCCACTTAGCAAATTATAGATGCCTTACAGAATATGATTTATCAGCTATTTACCTAGTGTCATTGGATTTGAAACTCACTCCATATTATAATCTTAGCAGGAAATTAAATGATCTTATTAAATGGTTATTGGAACTATAACAAATGTGGGAAGAGAGAGTGACTTTAAAATATCAAACTTTTACTCTGAACCATATATTTTAATGTAAAAGCCTGCAGAGAATTCCAATGCATTTGGATGTTTTCTCCCTACAAAATGAGTTTTAATCACGCCATTCAAAAAATAATATTTTTTAAAAAAAACCTGGGAAGTTGAAAGGGACCACAAAGGTTATGTAGTTCAACTCTCTGCAAAGTACAGGAAAGCCAACTGCAGTATCCTTGAGAAGTAGCAATCCAGCCTCCTTTAAAACCTACGAAGACTAAGATCCCACAACTTCTCTATGTTACGTAAGATTCTCAGCCATCCGGGTAAAGTTGTCTAGAAGGTAATACATGGCAACTGGACTTCTTTTCTTTTTTGTTTGAAACATTTTGCTGCTCATGCAAGTAGTTTCATTAGTTTGAGCTTACTCACCTAGCAAGCCTATTCAGATTAGTGAGAAATGAAACCACCCTAGAGGACACATATAGGGTCACCCTAGCCAACTTGTTCAGACTGAAGAAGCTACTTGGATAAGCATCAAAACATTTCAAACCAAAAAGAAAAGAAGTCCAGTGACCAGGACTCAACTTTCACATAACTTTTGTAAGTTGATTATTTCACTGTTGCAGAGAACTTAGTGTGAACATTTTTTTTTCTTATATTTAAATAAAATCCACCCTTTAATGCAAGTTAAAAACTGACATTTCTAGTCCTAGTTTCTATGGCTATGGTAAATAGTTCTGAGCATCTTTGCTATGGCACCCTTTTGTGTCTCCCCTCAGTCTTCTTTTCTCCAAACTAAACATCACAGTTCCTTCACTGGAATACATTAAGAAATGCCTTGGAAGAACCAAATCTGCTTGTCCGTTCTGGTCATTCAGAGAGGGCCTCCTTCTCCATGAGGTACATGGGGTATGGGTTAGACTAGGACAGAGGTGAAATGCTACCAGTTCGGACTGGTTCGCCCGAACCGGTAGTAAAAAAACGCTACCGGTTCAGGTGAACTGGTATATCCGACGATCAACTGTGCGACGATCAGCTGTGCCACGCGATCTAGATTAGCTAGCTAATCTAAATCGTGCGGCACAGCTGATCCCCCTCCTCGCTGTTCTACTTACCTTTGCAGACTCTGATGGCTTCAAAATGCTCCTTTTTCAGTGCTGCACGGTAGTGCCTGCGGTGCGAATGTGTGCACGAAGCGAACCGGTCGCAGACTTCAGAGGATTTCACCCCTGGACTAGAGGTGTCAACCTCGTGGCCCATGGGCCAGATGTGTCATGCGCTGGCCACACCCACCCGCATTTTAGTGAAGGGGGAAAAGTTGTGATATATCACGTGACAACAACGTGACAACATGAGTTTGACACCACTGGGTTAGACTATAGGCCTTCTCTGCAGTTGCTGATTTTTTTTCAGAAACAACTCAAAGTAGTTCTACTCCAATGAGCATTTGCCTGCAGTTGACTGATTGGGAAATGCTGTCTTGAGGGTTGGGTTTTTAGTTTCTTGGTTTTTGGAGGGTTGTTTGTTTGTTTGCTCTCTCTGTCTCTCTGTCTCTGTCTCTCTCTGTCTGTCTCTCTCTCTCTCTCTCTCTCTCTCTCTCTCTCTCTCTGTCTCTCCCCCCATTTCTGTGTGTGGTTTCTGATATTTTCATTATGATGGATTATGTTGTTTTTTGTTTTGTTTCATTTTTGCTTTTGAATATTTTGGATGCTGGCCAGAGTCCTCCAGGATTGGAGTGGATTATAAATATCAACCAATCAACCAACAAAAATAAAATAACCCCTTAACCCTCCCCTGGCTCATGTTCTACTTAGTCTGCATCTGGTTCATGTGAATATAGGATGTATTCATATAGCATTTCAAAATATATTTTTTTTCAAAAAAAAAAATGCTGTATCAAAATCCACAACAGTGAAAATGACCCATCTTAAATCCAAAACTGATGTCCTGATTCTGTGCCTATCCTTCCATATTTACACCTACAACTAATCCCAAACAATTTTTTGATATATATCTGTTCCTATTCAACTTCCTATTAATTTTATTAAATTAAAGTGAAGCTGTATTTTTTAAAAAATACACTTCGAGATCATGTAGTGATTTTGATGCAGTTAAAATAAATACTGGCTGTTACGAAATTTTATTAGCAAAAAGTGACAGATAACAATGGATTCCACTCATGGTTGCCACCTCTGAGTCCAAACTTTTTGTTGCTAAGTGAGACATTTGTGAAATGAATTTTGCCCCATTTTTACGAACTTTCTTGCCACAGTTGTTAAGTGCAGTTGTTAAGTTAGTAATATGGTTGTTAAATGAATCTGGCTTCCCCATTGACTTTGCTAGTCAGAAGGTCACATGACGTTGGGACACTGCAACCGTCATAAATATGAATCAGTTGCCAAGCATCTGAATTTTGACCATGTTACCATGAACATGCTGCAATGGACATAAGCATGAAAAATGGTCATAAGTCACTTTTTTCAGTGCTGTTGTAACTTTGAACAGTCACTAAATGAACTGTTGTAAAAGAAAGTAGTTTACCTGTAGTAAAAGAAATGTTTCTTTTATTTTCCTAGTGGCCAACGAAGCATAATATGCAATCTGTGCTGTACTTCCATAAACATCTAAGGAAAAAATAATATACACTATATAGATTTTGCTGCCAATTCAACAAACTGGCAAATAGATGTCAAATATGTCTTGCTAAATATGTTTTACCAAATATAATCAGGCATTTAAAATAAATGCTATGCAGAGATTAGCAGTGAGATTATGCATGTCTAACAAGCCCCATGGACTTTCCTTCTCTCAGGCAAACGAACAGAAGGATCAATGAAATTACGAACCTTGAGGGAAATGCTACTTCATGATCTTGGAGTACTCATATCTAATGATCTAAGTGCCAAAGCCCACTGTAACAACATTGCCAAAAAGGCACTAAGAGTAGTCAACTTAATCCTGCGTAGCTTCTTCTCTGGCAACATTACACTGCTAACTAGAGCATACAAAACGTTCGCTAGACCAATTCTCGAATACAGCTCACCTGTCTGGAACCCACACTGCATATCGGATATTAATACAATTGAGAGAGTCCAAAAATATTTCATGAGAAGAGTCCTCCACTCCTCCACTTGCAACAGAATACCTTATTCCACAAGACAATACACGAGCACACAATAGATACAAACTTAATGTAAACCGCTCCAAACTCGACTGCAGAAAATACGACTTCAGCAACAGAGTGATCAATGCCTGGAATTCACTACCTGACTCTGTGGTTTCTTCCCCAAACCCAAAAAACTTTAACCTTAGACTGTCTACTGTCGACCTCACCCCATTCCTAAGAGGTCTGTAAGGGGCGTGCATAAGCGCACCAGCGTGCCTACCGTCCCTGTCCTACTGTCCTATTGTCCTCATCTATCTGTATTCACTTTGATTATGTTTATGTTTATACCTATACCTGCTATCTTGTACATGTTTGACAAACAAATAAATAAATAAAATTAAAAAATCATCTCTTCCTCAATTACTAAACAGAATCATAAATTAAAATTGATATCATTGTGTATCACTAGATCTCATATCACCATAGAATTATGGTGACAGAAGAAATGGCATACTTAAATCATCCTCTACCATATGAGATCCAAGATATAGAATTCGTGCCTAAAAGTTGCGATACAGTAGCATTTTTCTATCCATAGTCGATAGATCAATACTACCATCAGATAGTAATCTAAGCCTATCAAATTTTAGAGCATTCAGTAATGTAAACCGGGAATACATAAGCAGTTCAGAGGACCATTAACTATTACATGAACAGACAAATTATGTTGACAAAAAATAGGAGATTACCAATAAAGAGGCTAGTGTTTTTTCCCCCTATATACTATGCAAATTTATCCATATGGCTACAGCTGTAGCAATGGTGAAGGGAAAACAATTCTTTTAGTGGCTTTTAATGGCACCAGATGTCCACATGGTAAGGAAGAAGAAAAAGTGATCAGAGAATGAATTGAGCCCTGTGGAATACAAATGTAATGCCCAGAACTGTGCCAAAATCTCATTCTTTTTCATGGTACAACCTGCCTTACCATCCCTCAGCTAAGACTGAAGGATGGCATTTTTTTTTCAGATGTCATAATTCCTTTGCCATCTGTTTATTGGGGACCAATATAGCATCAATGTTGTTTATATCTCCCAAGAGTATAAAATAATTAGGAACTGTGTAACACTTTCTTTTTTTAGTATTATTTTACTCAAAATAATTCTAAAACAAACACAAACCCAGAAGCTTCCCTTCTTGTGGGTGACAGAAACTTTTGCTTATATTCCATACCACTAAAATAATTAGGGGCTTCCTAATAATATTTGTTGCTAACTATGCCAATGTTGTTGCTAACTATTCCTATTTGAATATTAAAATATGTGTGTGTGTGTGTGTGTGTGTGTGTGTGTGTGTGTGTGTGTTTGTGGCATGGGGAAATAAGGGTAATGAAAAATGGTATATTATTCTTAAAAAAAATGGAACTTTACAAATGCTTAGATAATCTGGCTCCATATTACTAATACCTCCATTTGCTTTAGAGTCAATGTCTTCCTTAAAATCAATTGTTTCTGAGTAGTTACTTGGCACTTGTATGGATCTTATTCTAATAATGGAAGCCATTTCTCATGACAAACTATTTCAAGACTTATTTCAACTGTCCTTATAAAGGATCTATATCAATTCCTCTGTTTAGGGTTGAACCAAGGTCATATTTTACTGTCTTTAGTTCCATTCACTCTCTTCCACCTTTTTGCACAATAAAACAAATTGTGAGCTGCCGTTGTGTACTTGAGGTCATTTGATGGGACCCTCAGTAAATGCACTTATGCCCTCTTCCCATTTCTTATATAGATGAATGAAAGCGCTTGAAAAACTGTTCCCAAATTGAGTCTCAGGTCTACAACCACCTGAGATGAAATGGCCCCTTCCTAAAACCATGGAAAGTCATTTCTCTCAGTGAGGAATATTTTGATGTCATTGGCAATGAATTTTTCCTACCTGCAATGGTTTCGTTATTCTATTTGTGTTTATTATCAAACAGTAGACTGATTTCATTACTCATTTATTTAAAGCAGGTGTACACAAAGTGGGGCCTAGTAAACACGTATCTTCCTCCAGACCATTTTTCCCCCCATGTTCCTAGCCCCTTCCTTGCTTTTTGGTAAGATGTCACCATGTAAATAGAAGTTACAAGGAAGAAATAAATCAATTAATTAAAAAAAATAAACGTGGCTTTGAAACATGTGGTTTGTTCTTTTCTTTTTCTTTTACTTGGGCCACAAAAATGTCCTTCTTCAACTGTATCTGTTTTTCCCACAGCTCCAACAAACATACATTTGTTTTCATCAATGTCCTTTTTCCACATATATTTTTCCAGTTATTTGTTTTGTGGGTTTGATACTGCTTATTTTCCCAGCATTTCTCAGATGTTGCATTCAGGCCACCAAATCTGGGTGGCCACTAAATGTTTGCAAGAGAATATAATTTTCTTTCTAAACTCTTGTGCTCATTGAGGTAATTGCAACTCTGATCTAATTGCAATCCTATCTTTCTTCACCTGGAACAATTTGGAAGAAAAACAAATAGTGCCTACCAATAGTGACTCCATATAGGTCACCCTCATTTTCCTTCAGAACATTTTTCTGGTGGATATTCTGATATTTTGGAAGAATTAAAAAAAAATCCACTCTAAACAGCCTCCAGAATCATCTATTATTCCTGCTGAAGAAAGATAGGCCTTTTTCATCTGAGGAACAGATTAACAGGAGAATGGGATAATGAAAACATTTCTTACCTATGATCCATTTCAATTTATAGTTCATAATCATTCATTGTAAAATAAATACACAATCATACTCAAGCGAATCTATGGAGAGATGAAAAAAAATTGAGAGGGTGGTTTGAGATCATCCAACTGAAGCTCCATCCCTTGTTGACTCAGGTTGACTCAGCCTTCCATCCTTCCGAGGTGGGTAAAATGAGGACCCAGATTGTTGGGGGCAATATGCTGACTCTGTGAACTGCTTAGAGAGGGCTGTAAAGCACTGTAAAGCAGTATATAAGTCTAAGTGCTATTGCTAGTGCAATTGTTTACATGTATATTAAAAGGGGACAAGGCCTTGATCACACCATCATAACCAGTAGTGGGTTCTAAAACCCGTTGCTACCGGTTCGCGTGCGCGCAATGCTTCTGCGCATGCGCAGAAGCATCCTGGGCAGGTGGGCGGAGCCTCCCACCACCGGTGCTACCGGTTCTAAGAACCGGGCCGAACCGGGAGCAACCCACCTGTTAGATAGGGTGAATGGATGAGGCAGACAGCATAGATAGTGACAACAAGCAGCTCTTTATTGAGAGAACTATGTACAATCCAGCAAAGGTTCTGTCTGGCAGCTAGCCCTTTTATAGGGAGCTGTCAGACAGTCCAACCAATCAGCACTCAGCATTCTTCCCGCCTAAATGGAGGACCTGAAGGCCTGTATGCTTCAGTCCTAGTATCTAACACCACGGCTGATCATAACTACCATCTTCTTTGGCCTACTGTGTGGAGTCCCTTGCTCCTACTCAGAATTCCAGGGACAGAATATGGAAACATCTTAATGTAAAATGTAACATCTGCTCTTTAATCTTAACTCTCCTTTTCTAACAGGGTCTATATAGCACCCACACAATTTCAGATAGCTTTGGCATCCATTTTAAACATTTCTTCTGAGCAGTAAACAAACATCGGCACCATCCCTTTAAAATTATTCAATGCTACCAGTTGTTTTTTACTGTAAACGCATGAAAATCAAATAAGTTTGGTAACCACATTCTTTCTGTGTATATGCATATGTTTGAAAAACCACTTATTCATTTCCCCAGTTTGCATATATTTCCTCAGCCAAGTTTGCAAATAGCAACTGAGTAAACAGAAAAGCACATCATAATAAATATAACCTAAGTTGTGTCTGGAGCTTAGAGGAATGTGATTGCATTACGGTAATGGAAAATAAAATATGTAGGCGGCACTACTAGTAACTAAAAATGTTTACTAGTTTACCCTTTAACTGAAGCACATGTCTTAAAATGTCAGTTCATAATTTTGCAACAAAATTTATAATAGCCAGCAAACAATTGCTGGGGGGGGGGAAGAGTTAAATGCATCAAGAAAAGTGGTGATAAATGTATATCCAGCATCAAAGAATCTAACCTATTTACTCTTAATAGTAAAATGCAATATTGGTACCTTTCCAGTATGTAACTAATCAAAAACGTGGCCAAGTGAACATTTATAGCAGCACTGACAATTCGAGGCCCTAAAGTCTCAGGAAACTGCAGAATAGCCCCTCATAACTAACTTCAACTGTAAAATTATAAACAATTAATATAACAAAAATATAGAAAAAGACGGATGCAGCCTGTTATTTCTGAATGACAGATTAACAGATGAATGTCATAATAAACACATATCTTACCCATACTACATTCGTTATATATCTTCGTTTCTTTCTATCTTTGCAAACCATTGTACCATGCCAATATATTACATTATCCAGTTTTTCTTTTGTATTTAAGCCTTTTCCAATCCAGACTTTGTTTCCCCCTCAAGTCTTAACCCAGCCACTTCTCCTTCATTTGCTTGTTTTGCATCATGATCCTCATTCATTCTCTTTCTAATCAAATCACCCTAAAGCAGAGGTGGTATTCAGCCGGCTCGCACTGGTTCGGGTGAACCGGTAGTGAAAATTTTGAGCAGTTTGGAGAACCGGCAAATCCCACC
>QLTV01003308.1:51206-66050 GCA_003457575.1 Thermophis baileyi | reverse complement strand
TCCCGGAGCTCTTCAGTAAGCCAGGGAGCTCTCCAGGATCCACTGCCACGTAGTGGTCGCAAAGGCGCAATCCGATCTAGAGCCCCAGACGCCGCCCTGTTCCAGGCGGTTACTAGGGACTCGGATGGATTGTGGACAAGGGATTCAGGTAATTCCCCAAGCTCCTTCTGGAACCCTTCCGGGTCCATTAGGCGTCTGGGGCGGAACCACCTAATCGGTTCCACCTCCCTGCGATGTGGGAGTGGTGCCATAAAGTCTAACTTCAGCAGGAAATGATCTGACCATGACAAGGGAGATGACACTATACCCCTTAAATTCAGATCATCTCTCCACTGCCCGGAGAGAAATACTAGGTCGAGCGTGTGTCCCCCCCTATGGGTCGGACCCTGAACTACTTGGGTCAGGTCCATGGTTGTCATGGAAGCCATGAACTCCTGACCTGCTTCCGAGGATTCGCCGAGGGAAATTCAGCGAAATTCAGAGATTTAAAAAATTTAAAATGTAGCTGGTCCGCCGCACTGCTCTCAGCTACTGCTGGTCCACTGCGCTGCTCTTAGTCGCTGCTCTGGACGCTCCACTCCTCTGCCACTTAGCTCTGCACTGCTGTTGCTCAATGTCTGCCATGCTGCTCACAGCTGCTGGTCTGCTGCCACCTAGCTCTGTTTCACCGCTGCTCAGTGGTCTTCATTGGCACCACACCGCCTCCGCTCAGGTCCCTGCCTGGGTCGCTGGGCCACCTCTCTGTCTCTCAGCTGGGCTGTCTCTCCATCTCTCAGATGGGTCGCGGGGCCACCTCTCAGTTGGGACACTGGGGTGCCTCTCAGCTGGGCCACCTCTCAGCTGGGCCACCTCTCAGCTGGGTTGCCTCTCACCTTGTTAAAAGGATTTTTTTTCAAAAATTGTAAAAATTCTAGAAGTTCATTTTCAAAATTCCTCAAATTTAGAAGATTGTTTAAAATTTTTTTTTTTAAAGTGAAGTTTCTATTCTTAAATGTTAGTCTTCTGGAATAATAGAGTAACAGTGCTGAAGAAACTTATACCATTCTGGACAAATTGCTGTCCAATCTGCTTTCAGAAACCTCCAATGATAGGTACCCACAACTTCTGAGGTCAAGCTGTTCCACTGGTTAATTGTTAAGAACCATGGTGGCACAGTGGTTAGAATGCAGTACTGCAGGCTACTTCTGCTGACTGCTGGCTGCCAGCAGTTCGGCAGTTCTAGTCTCACCGGCTCAAGGTTGACTCAGCCTTCCATCCTTCCGAGGTCGGTAAAATGAGGACCCAGATTGTTGGGGGCAATATGCTGCCAGTGTAAACTGCTTAGAGAGGGCTGTAAAGCCCTGTGAAGCAGTATATAAGTCTAAGTGCTATTGCTATTGCTACACTCAGGAAATTTTACCTTGGTTCTAGGAGTTCTAAGTTCTTCTTTTGTCCCCTCCTGTGGCTAATTTTGATGTTGCCCTCTTGATATAGTTTGTAATTGACACATGTATTGAAAATGACAGATGAATAAAATTTGGAAAGTAAAACAAAATCTCAGCTGAAAAGAAAAAAATAGTATCTCAGCTGAGAATTAAAAAATGAAATGTCAGGTTGTTGTTAGTGTAAAAAAGGTTGTACAAAACACCCTTGCAAACAGATCTGCACTTAATTCATTAGAGAGTGAGAGACGGAAAAAGAACACTCATTCAAACAGATCTGTATCTAATTCATTTTGCAATTATGTCTGTGTAAGTATGCTCTGTTAATGGTAAAAAGAACTATACAGTCAATATTGAAGAAAAACAGTTCAGTCTATATAAAGAAAATTTTCTCAATTTTCTCTAGCATGCTGAGCTGTGTTTTGTCATCAGCAGAACAAAGGAACAAAGGAAACTGCCGATTGACCACACTACACAGCAGAACTCACCAGAATAAACTTTGCATCCAAATAAATGTTTGATTTCCAAGATTTCTCTTCTCTCCAAGTCCAGTCTTTTCCTCCATTCACTTTTTTTCCTGTGGTTTCAATTCTGTGCATGTTTAGGGTTTTTTTTAAAGGCTTTTAATTAGATAGTTCAGGAGAGCCCCACTTCTGCATGTCTGCTCTCTCTGGCTGTTCTCTCTGGCCAGACTACAGACTACAGATTTACCCTTCAAACAATGGCAGAACTTAAACCGGGTTGGGTTATACACCGAGATTGCAGTGCATGTTGGGAAACTGGGGGTTTTGCTGCTTTTTCCTCTCTGGGGGGTCTGGGCTGAGGCTGCATCTGCAGAGATGGATGTTTTTCTAGTGATCCGACATCACAAGACAACTATCTTCACAGACGCCAAGGAGTCCAGTACAGTGTATGAGCTGAAAAGAATTGTGGAGGGGATTCTTAAGAGGCCTCCAGAAGAACAGAGATTATACAAGGATGATCAACTGCTGGATGATAGCAAAACTCTTGGAGACTACGGCTTCACCAGTCAGACAGCATGGCCCCAGGCTCCAGCAACAGTCGGCTTGGCCTTCAGAGCCAGTGAAGATGTCTTTGAGAACCTCCGCATCGATTCCTTCTCCAGCCCCCCAGAGCTCCCAGACGTGATGAAGCCCCAGGACGCTGGCAGCAGCGCTAACGAGCAAGCAGTGCAGTGAAAAAACCGAGGCTTGTGGAGTTTGCTGCACAACCCATGGTATCCTTGAACCTTCTTCCCCCAGCCTCATCTGACATGGAGAAAGATATGGCGTCATCCCTTGTCTCTGATCCTGGTTTCCCTTTTAGCCTTCCTCCTCTAAGCAAGGCTACGTGTCGCCCTTCTGAGCCCAACCTCACTCATCTGACAGAGCTGTTTTCACTTTGGTTTTGAAAATAATAAAAAGGTCAGCTGTTTTTTTCCCCTTTAAAAAAAAAAAAACAATGGCAGAAAGAGATACCCAGATGGCAAGGGAAAATTCCAAGAGTTAAACATAAGATCTTGTGTGACACTAAAGTGAGGGGAGCTTTAGGCCTCCCAGATTTGAAACTGTATTTTGCAGCCACTTGCCTTGTTTGGTTGAAAGAATGGGTAATGTTAAGAGATACAAGGTTACTAAATGAAGAAGTCCAGGACTTGAGATTTGGATGGCATGCATGCCTATGGTATGATAAAGTTAATGTTGACTTTAGAAACCATTTTATTAGGCAAGCTATTTTGAGAATTTGAAATAAATATAAAATGAGATTATGCCCAATGTCTATGGAGATTCTCAGTCATCCAGGTCATGGCTGTCCCAAAGGTGCTTTTTCAAAAGGCAACTGGACTTTGTTTTTTTTTGGAGACATTTCACTTCTCATCCAAGAAGCTTCTTCAGTTCTGACTGAATGGTGGAGAATGGAAGAATTTATATTCCTTGCAGTCATCTGGTTGTTAGCACTCTTTCTGAGAGTCATTGAGGCCTCTTTGAGGTTTATTTGTGCCCTCAGGGTCACCTGAATAGTGGAAATGGGTGTGGAAACTTCTTGGAACTGCTGAAAGGACTGTGTTGTAAACAGGAGATAGGTATCATATAGGTAGGTAGATAGGTATCATATCCAGGGGTGAAATGCTAAAGGTTCAGACCGGTTCGCCTGAACCGGTAGTAAAAAATGCTACCGGTTCACCGGTATATTCGACGATCAGCTGTGCGACGATCAGCTGTGCCGCGCGATCTAGATTAGCTAGAAAGCAGGATTTCCCCTCACTGTTCTACTTACCTTTGCAGACTCTGATGGCTTCAAAATGCTCCTTTTTCAGCACTGCACGGTAGTGCCTGTGGCGCGCATGCACGCGCATGCGCGTGCACGATGCAAACCAGTAGCAGACTTCAGAGGATTTCACCCCTGGTCATATCCCTCCCCCTAAGTTGAGAGAGGGCTGTTTAATCTTAATGTAGATGTATTCAACTAAGGGGATAATATGAGTATAGGTGTTAGGGTTTTTTTAAATGCACTTTTTTAATGTCTTGCTTGCTATGTGTTTTTGTTTGTTTTAAAATCTTTTGGAGTTTTGTAGCTTTTGAATTTCTTAACAGCTTGCCTAAGTGATTCATTCCTGCCTTGACAGGTGGTGTATTGTCAACTCCCACAATATGCCTGGACTTCCTTACTCATGTTTTTTTTAATCTATTTTTATTAAAAGTTGTTTTCTTAATACAAAAGACAAATAGAAATAAAGACAATGGAAAAAAGGGAGGGGAAACGGGATAAAGTGAGGAAAGAGGGGGAAAAGGAAAAAATGAAATTTTGACTTTTGGTTTTGACAATTAAGTGGGTTACTGCTATAGAAATGGCTAGTAGTTACTATTTGGTATAAGTAAAAAGTTGATACTGTAACTTTATTAAGTACATTACTACACCAGAAGCTACTTTTTGTTTCTTTTTTTCTTTTTCCCTCTTCTCCTACTTTATCCCCACTTAATCATGCTTTCTTGAGTGAACCCAAACTGGTTGATGTCATGCAACATACTAAGCTATAAACCATCATTTATAGTCAGAGTGGTTAGGTTTGTTGGAAGTAAAATCTGATCCAGTTCCAAGCCAGGAGAAAGACGCAGGAGAAATGAATTTGAAGCAGGCTGCAGGAAAGGAGGTCTCCATTTATTTAGGAATCAGAAGTGAAGTGACACACAGCAATCGGTTCTGGGACAGCTGAGAACCAGGTTTGGTGAGTAGACGGATTTTTACCGTTTTCCCGAAAATAAGACCTACCTCGAAAATAAGCCCTAGCCTGATTTTAAGTGTGTGCCTAATATAAGCCCTACCCCAAAAATAAGCCCTAGTGAAGGGGGGTGGGCATGGCCAGCACAGGAGGTGGCGAGCACGCACAGGCCGATGGTGTCTGGCAGCAACCATAGTCCGCGCAGCACAGGTGAGTTGATTACCTGTCCAAGCAACAGGCGGAGGCAGAGGGGGAGGCATGCAATCCGGATGTACCGCTGGAAAGCCGAGAGTCAGTGGGCCGGGGCAGCCACGGGAGGCTCGTCTTCACGTGGTGGCACCAGCAGCAGACAGAGGCAGAGGCGCAGGGGGGGAGGCAGGTGACCTGGATGTGCTGCGAGAAAGCCAAGAGTTGGTGGGCTGGAGTGGGCGGCCGGCTGCGGGAGGCTCGTCTTTGTGTCTCTCAGCTTGCCTGTGGCCCGCGCAGTGCATCAAGATCGCCTGCCTTCTGCCCCGCGCCTCTGCCTCTGTCTATTGCCAATTCCGCCACATGAAGAAGAGCCTCCTGCAGCCACCCGTCTGCTCCGGCCCACCGACTCGGCTTTCCTGCGGCCTGCGCGACGCGTCCGGATCGCCTGCCTCTCCCCCCACGCCTCTGCCTCCATCTGCTGCTTGGACAGGGAATCAACTCAATGCACCGACCAAGGGACAGACGGGCTGTAGCTGCTGCCAGATACCGTCGGTCCCCATGCGCTTGCCACCTCTTGTGCACGTGCTGGGGGCCAGGGCTGATCACCCTGAAATCATGTTTTCCCCAAAATAAGTCCTAGTGCTTATTTTGGAGCCCCAAAAAATATACGACCGGGTCTTATTTTTGGGGAAACATGGTATATGATTTCTGGGCTTTGTGATTGAGATATCCAGGTTCGTTGTGCAATAGACTTAAATGTGTGATTTTTAATATTCTGATTGTAGTGGGTCAGCTCCTATTGTGGCTGGAAGGTCATGCCCTGTCCTTGAGGTTGGTTGGGGGAATGTAGTTTTAAGTGTTATTGTTTTTTTGTGTCCTTAATCTGCTCAGTTTCAGCTTCTTGTGAAAGCTGCAGCCAGTAGTGCTTTGCTTATGAACAGGCTGCAGCAGTGGTGGGATTCAAATAATTTAACAACCAGTTCTCTGCCCTAATGACCGGCTGGGTAGGCGTGGGTGGGTGGTCATGTGACTGGGTGGGTGCGGCCAACTCAACGTCACTCACATTAAGCAGCGCCTCATCTCTCCCGGGCTCTCCTTGCCACGTCCAGCCATGCCTCGCCCCTACCCTCCCAGCTACTCCTTGTCACGCCCAGACGCTCACCTCGCCGGAGCGAGTAGTTTTCAAATAAAAAGAATGCTCACCTTGTGCAAATAAATAACAAACATCTTGACTTCAGGTTTGATGCATCTTGCAAAGTATTACTGCTGATTCTAGTCTCCTTTCCTACTAACAGGTCCATCTCGGATTGTAATTTGCTACAACCTCTCTTGTCTTTTGCATCATTCTATGGGAGATTATTCTGAAATGTTATCTGTGATGTTTGCAGCTTTACAAGTTTGTTTCCTCCAACCCTGTTTTCGCATGCAATTCTTACAAGTTATTTTGACATTCCTTCCTCCTTTTTAAACAAAGTTGTGGTTAAGGTGCTGGCCTAGAAACCAAGAGACTCTGAGTTCTAGTCCCATTTTAGGCTTGAAAAAATGGCTGAGTGACCAGTCACTCTCTCCCAGCCCAAACCACTTCTTAGATTGTGGTTGTGGGGAAACTAGAGAGAAGCAACCTAGGACTAAGGAGAAATTTCCTAAGGGTGAGACCAATCAACCAATGGAATAGCTTGCCTTCAGAAGTTGTGGGTGCTCCATCACAAAAAAAAAAAGTCAACCCCAAAGCAAACACAGCAGCTGAGAGGGAAACTAAGAGCAGCTGCTCAGGCTAATTGAAAGCCTGGGTGTGCTGCCAAAAGCCATTAACCCTTCCAACTCTATTATTCTATGTTCTCTATGTTCTAAATTGGGTGCTTCTGGGACCTTGTGGTTGTGAAAGACGCGTGTTATCTACCAGCCAACGACATGATCTCTGTAACCCTGGCTCTGCATACCATTTGTAAAACACTCACCAAGACCACCCCCAAAGTAGTGTAATTGTTCAAACTTCTGTTGTAAAGAAAAAGTGCATGTGGAAGTCGGCTTCTTTTAAAAGCGCCACCAGATCTACTCTGCGTAATAACGTGGGAGTTCCAATGAATTTAATGGAGTGGGTTTAGAAATGTGTAATGTGTGTGCATCTTTAGGTGCCTTTGTATGTGTGTGGAATAAGAATATTTACCTTTGTAAACCCAGGAAAGCATCATGTGCACTGATAAAGATATAAGAATGATAATCGAGATTTAAAGAGAATCTGGACACTTATTAGAGGTGGTAGAAGTATTGCGCTGCCTTGTAGAAGAACTCAAGAGTTGAAGAATTATAAACCCACTAGGACAGCGGTTCTCAACCTGTGGGTCGCGACCCCTTTGGGGGTCAAACGACCTTTTCACAGGGGTCGCCGCACGCGCTAGCCCGCCATCTTGGAAATGCTCCCAGTTCGGCCGTGCCTGCGGGTCGCCGGACAGCCAGTAGCCACGGAAGCGGGAGACTTCGCCCACCCACCTGGACGCCGCCATTTGGGTTCTTTTACCCTCTGCGCATGTCACAAAGCAAATTTAGAAATGTGTAATGTGTGTGCATCTTCAGGTTCCTTTGTATGTGTGTGGAATAAGAATATTTATCTTTGTAAAACCGGGAAAGCATCATGTGCACTGATAGATATAAGAATGATAATCGAGATTTAAAGAGAATCTAATAAGAGAAACACTTATTAGAAGTGATAGAAGTATTGCGCTGCCTTGTCGAAGAACTCAAGAGTTGAAGAATTATAAACCCACTAGGAGCATCTTATTGGACCAAATGGGTGCATTTGAATGGAAAATCATGGTTTCTGGCTTAGTGTAATGTTACAGCTTTTGCCTTGTTGATTTAGTGTGATGTTGTTATAGCAGGATTTTCCCACAAAACTCTGCTGAGCTTTCTGTATCAGCTTTGTCTGATACAGTCCCTAATATTAGACTGGAAAAATTCTTATCACTCTCAGCCAGCATGGCTATGCTGCCAATCTATACAGGTGTTCAATTGGTCCAGATGGCTCTAGACTGGGGAAACTTATGCTATATGAAAGTATTCTAACATAAATGATGGGGGGCAGGGGAAATTCTAGGATTCTATGTTCCTTTTTTAAATAAGCCAACTAGAAAGCTAAGGAAAGAGGTTTATATTTGCTCTTATTAATTTTGTTTCATCAAAATAAGTCTATCAGTTCATCAAAACTATTGATGAAAGGATCAAAACATTGTTAATGAACTGACCTAGACCATACATCACACATCTTTCCTGATTATACCGGAGACCAGTATAAATTAGGCAGCGCCAGATAGGTGGATCGGTGGCTTCGCACGTTATAAGGTGGCTTTTGAGAGAATAGCACAGTTCAGCCGCAACAGCATCTTTTTTTTCCCAGCCCCGATCTCTGATTGGAACAGCACTTTCTGCCTCTTTCCGCCGATGCGATGTATGATGTAGTCGGCTTGCTTGAGAGTAACTGGGGATAGTGGTTTTACAGGCGCTCTCACTGAGCTTCTCCGCTCAAAGGGGGAAATGTGGTAAAAGGCCATTTTATTTGCAGGGTGGCCTCCGGCGGACCCCTGAATGGATAAAACTGTGGGGGGGGGGATTAGCCTTCATAAGAATCAGCTCGGAGGGAAAAGCTCCCGGCAGCAGCAGCCATCGCCGGGCACGTCATGTGGTGCCGCTTGTTGCTGGCATGATGGTCATAGCCATAGCAACCACGCACCGGGATGGCAGAGGAGCCAGAGTGGGATATTGTAGGCGACGAGCGTGGAGCGGTGGCTTCAGCTTTCTCTTGGAAACGAGGCTGCGGCCGCAACAACTGCACCGCTCACGGTTCCCTCCCTCCCACATTCTTGCTTGGCTGCCATTTGAGAGGCTGCCATTAAAATCCAAGTTGGTTTCAGCAGGGACCTCTTGGCTATTCCGGAGTTAGGCCCTTCCCGTTCAGGTTCTCCTCCTCCTCCTCCCCTGCTTGCTTGAAAGCAAATGAAGTGGGGTGGCTTAGTAGGTCAAGTGCAATGAAGTTCCAGTGGCATTTGGGTGGGTTTTCACATTTTTCAGCTAAGCGGTGCAGGCCTCCTTTAGAGACCTGTGCTGGGGGGACTCAGAAATCGGTCGCATTGTAGTCCACGTAGTTTGTGCTTTATGGATTGCTAACATGATTGGAGCCTTAAGAACAGCTGGAGTCTTCACATACATTAATTAGATCCATAAACGGAAGGTGAGAGAGCGAGCCCCTTCTCTCCTCCTCCCCTAGGCTCCACGGTTTCAGCCGGTTCGCCAAACTGCACAAAAGGTTAGCTACCGGTTCTCCCGAACCGGTGCGAACTGGCTGAATCCCATCGCTGGGCTGCAGCCAGCAGCATTTGTTTATAAAAGGAGCTGTCCAGATACAGAGTATCCATTCACAAGGAGCGCTCTGCCTTTGTGAATGGACACAAAAGTATTTCATTCACAAGCTTATTGCAAAAGCTGTTTGGGGCAATTTCCCTGCTAGTGAGAGGATGCAAGTCTGCTTTTATTTCAGGGGACCCTTCTTTTTACTTTGGGGGGGGGACTTTTTCCTAGTTGTTTTTCCAGGGGGGGGGGGCTCCCTACAGGTTCATTCTGTACATTAAGTCAAAGTTAAACTTGAAGGTTCCATGATCCTCTAATAACTGAATTTGTGCAATTTCCCTATGAATAAAACAAATGATTTTGTTGGGGTTAGGATTGGGTTAAAAAAAAGTAAATACACTACTTATTTTTAGTTATTAAACTTTAAACTATACATTGCAGAAATTCCCAAATGTGGCAAAACCCAGAGCAAGCACTTCCACTTTGCCTGCAGAAGCCTGTTCAGGTTTAAACAGAAACTGTGACACCCCCCCACCTCCTACTAAATTGTTCCTGATGCACCAGGGGGTCTCAATCCAGAGTGCAAGAACCTGCATTAAGCCATTAACAAGCAAATCACATTTTGGCATAGCATGCTGTGTGAAACCAGCCATTCATTCTAATTGGGACAGTAGTGAGATTCATCCTCTTTCTTATTTACAGGGCCAGAGAAATAAAATCAGAAATTGGAAAAAACAAGTTGTTTTCTTATTTAACATAGTACCATCCAGCATATCTTCACCAACTTGTAAACAGATAAATACACAAGGATTCCAAAAGATTGCTTCACTTACATCAAACATTTTTGGCCACAGTGGTGTGGTAGAAAAATTGTGTGCATAAACTTCATTGGCCACCATATTTATATGCAACAATCTCTGCTGGTACTCCACTTGCTAGAATTCTAGGGGTTACAATCAGAAGAAGAGGCATCAGTTGTGGAGCAGTGCTTTTAAATAAACAAATATGTTTGTTTCTCTAAATGTATCTGGGTAATTTACATCTCAGAAAAGCTATTGTAGAAAAGGAAACAGTCACACATTATTTCCTTTGCAACTATTGAAAACTAAGCAACCTTATTTCCAGTCTCTTCCAATCAACTGCCCAAGCACTTAAGCTTCAAGGCTTTCAAGGTCAATGGGGCATTGCAGGCTGAAGCTTAATTTCCACTGACAGCTCTTAATCTTTTGGAACCAATCAGTCTCCATGGAATTTGTTTCTGTTTATCAACTGGCTCCAAAGTGTTAGTGAAGTTGGAGTGTGTGAGTATTTTTCTCGCTGCCCGCTTCAGAACACTCCCCCAAACTCCTCATCTGTTTTAATTCAGGTATGCTTCTGTGGGAAGCCCTCCCTCCCCAGAATAAAAATATTCTACAGGATATTAAAAGAGTCAGGATAGAATATTTCCTGTAAAGGAGAAGAGGAGAAAAATCTTACCAAAGGCAGAAAGCAGTCCCAGTCATCCTGCCATAGGAAAACAGCCTCAAGCAGAAGCTTGAAGAGTCTAGTCTTTAGGAATGGAGATTTTGTATCCATTCAGAAAGACTGGGCCAATCTATTCATAAGCAAAGAGCAACCAGAAACTCCAAATAAGCAACACAATAGGCAAGGAGCCAAAGCTGACAAGATTAGCTCAAACAAAACACCTAGGATTTGCATTTCCCCTCTTGCCTGTAGAGCCAGCCATGACCCCTACATGACCCCATAGGAATCTGGCAACATCCATTAAAATATTAAAGGACACAGGAACAGGCATCTCAATCACAAAGTCCCAAAGAATGTATAAAAGTCCACCTACTCTCAACCCCATTTTGTCAGCCACCCCAGAAACATGCTGCTGTCACTGAAGTTTCTGGCTACCAAATACACAGAGACCTTCTTTCCTGCAGCCTGCCTCCATTTTATTTCAGCATCTTTCTCCTGACTTGGAACCAGACTTGATTTTTCTTCCAACAGTTCTTCGGGCCTTTGTATTTTAACCTTAGTTTTTAAACAGTTTAATGAGGTTAATGGTCAGGAGGGAAAGTGAAAGAGAGAAACACATTCCCATCTCCCTTTGTTTCAACACAAAACCTTTAGAACATAAAATGACAGTTTCCTTCACCCAGAGTCAGTCTTGTGGGCTTATGGAGGTATTATTCTTCCCCCCACACACTCAATCATGTCCAATTCTCAGAGACTGCCTGAACAAGTTCCTGCAGTTTTCTTGGCAAGGTTTTTCAGAAGTGTTTTGTGATTACTTTCTTCCTAGGAGAAAGAGAAAGTGACTGGCCCAAGGTCACCCAGGTTTCTAGCCTGATGCCTTAACACTACACCAAACTGACTCTCTTCTTAGATATACACACACTTATTTGTTAAATACAGTCCTTTTGTTTTGTTATTATTTAAGCTGCCAGCCCCAACAGCTTAGCTAGCTACATGTAGTGTATTCCCCCCTGCATGAATAGGAGGTAGTGGTCAGAAGGAGGATCAAGCCCAGGGCTACTTGTCAAGTGAGAAAAAGGATGCTTCTGCAAGGGGGAATTATTTTTATATCTTCCAATGGCAACAATAGTGGTGTCCTCTGGCTGAGGGTGGGTAATGCTGAGAAGGGGATCTTCTCACAGTTCAGAGGATTATGGTCAGATAGTCTCCCTGTCAGCAACCCAGGAATGGAATGTCAGAACAAGAAGCCATCCCATTGAATCTGAACCCACAGGTGGTAGCGTTGGCCCAGAGGAACCATCTGACTTCCCTCCAGCCTTGGAACTAAGGAAAATTTAATGTGACTGCCCCTTGGCCTTGAGCTTGAAGCCTCTTGCAAGGGGAAGCTTTTGTTTTCAAAATTTTTATTTTATTCAAAAGATTAAAATACAAAATTCAAAGGAAAAAAAAATAACAAAAACAAAACTAGACAAGAAAATTAAAAATGTGAATTAAAAGGACTTCCAGTGAAGATGGCCGACTAAATACATGCTCGGGGAGGAATCCCTGAAGGGTTTTTTCCTGGGCTGTAGCTCTTCAACTATTAACGGAAGGGACTGGCATTTCTTCAGTTTTTATGACCCACCTGAATCAGGGAGAGCCTAAGAATTGCCCCTCAAGATCCTCCAATACAGCTGAGGTCTGCATGCAACTTCAGGAGCTGCTCTTCAAAGCTGCTGCGTGCCAAAAGCTGGGGGGAAGGGGCTGCAATCTACAGTATTTGTCATTGAAGAAGCTGCCGTTTTGAAATTTACCTTTCAAATGGACAGTAAGTTGTGCCTTTCATTTCTTAATCACCTTTAAGGACTATTAATCTTTACTAAGTTAAGTTAAAAGAGGCTCTCTTTAGTCACAGACTGAAAGCTGTGGTTTTAGTTTATTATTGTTGTAACTTGCAGCTTGGTCTGCTTTGCTGTGGGTGGTTAAAACTTTCTGATTTTTTTATTGACAACATTCCGTTTTCCCTCTTCATCTCCTTTATTTATATATAGGTTTTATTCTCCTAGTTGTTCTTATTTGTCTCTGGTCTTTTGCCCTTGCTCCTTCTTGATCTTCCCTCTCTATCTCTCCTTCTTCTCATCTTGTATTTTTCTCTTCTGCTGTTGATTCCTCCTGCCCTTTATATTCCAGTTCTCTTGTTTCTTTTCCCTCCGATGCGCCAATATAGCTATCATAAAATTCTATTGCCTTATCTAATGAATCCAGTCTGTATCTTTTCACCTCCCAGTTAACTAAAATTCCTTCTGGGATCAGCCATCTAAAATTAACTTCCCTTTTAATTAATTTAGTGGTCAAGAATTGATATTGTTTCCGTGAATCTCTTACCCTACTAGGGATCTGTTTCAGAACCACAATATCTTTCCTTCTGTATTGTAGAGGGTCATCTCTTACCCTTCTCAATATTTCATCTCTTATTGATTTTTTCACAAATGTCACGTGTACCTCCCTAGGGACCTTGTGTCTCCTTGCATAACTCGTGTTGATTCTAAATATTTCATCTATCTCCCCTCCCATTTCTTGCTTCCCTATCTTTAGGGCTCCCGTTAACAACTCTATCATCAATTCTGGGAGATCTTCTTTGTCCTCTATATTCTGAAATCTTCAGAAATGAGCTGCTTTTTCCATTTCCAAAATTATAACTGTCTCCTCCAGGTCCTTATTTGCTTCTGTCAATTTTTGATTTATCTCTTCCATTTTTTGTTCGGCTTCTTCTGATTTATCCTCTATTTTCTGAATTCTTTGTTCATTTTTTGTTATCATTTGCTGAAAGTTACCTAATCTCACATCCATATTATGAATCTGTTCCTTCATCTCTTCCCAATTGCCTTTCACCTCATTATGATTTCTTCTTGTTTCCTCTTTCTGTGAAGTAATTGCTTCCTGAATTGATTGTAGCACTGATTGTATTTCTTTTTGAAAAACATTTGTTTTTTCTTGTAACATTGCTTCTATTGATCTCTGGTTGGATGGGCTAGATGCTGCAGAAGTAGGTGTGGAGGATGCTTTTTTTCCAATTTTAGTTAAGTTTGGAGCGCTCATTTTTTTAAATATTTTTTTTTATTTTTATAAATATAAATGGACTAAATTCCCCCATAAAAAGGATTTTTTTTTACACGATTACAAAAGTTAAAAGTAGATATAATCTGTTTGCAAGAAACTCATATAAAAGAACAACATTGCAAATTACTGGAGTGCCCCAAAATTGGGAAATTATATTTTTCATCAGCACAGCAAAAGAAAAGAGGGGTAACTCTATATATTAAGGAAACAATAGATTCCAAACAAATATATACAGATGAAGAAGGAAGGATTTTAATGGTGGAAATAATGATGAATGAAAAACAGATACTTTTGATAGAAATATATGCGCCGAATAATAAGCAAGAAGAATTTTACCAAAAACTGCATAAGAAGATACTAGAAATGGAATACCAAAATATGTGTGTTGTAGGAGACTTTAATGCAATTGTAGATGCAAAATTAGACTATAGGAGTAGTAAGACAGGAAAAAAGGCAAGAAAGATACTTCCTAAAGCAGTTTTCAAAATGATAGAAGAAACTTGTATACAGGATATATGGAGAGAAATGAACCCGAAAAAAACCCCAATACACATTTTATTCAAATAGACATGAATCATGGTCCAGAATTGATACGGTATGGATGTCACCTGAATTAAGAACTCATTTGCAAGAGATTGAGATAGAAACCAATATTTGGGCTGACCATAACCCGATAAAAGTAAGCTGGAAAGGAGAAAAGAAAAAGCTGAGATGGACACTGAATCAATCTATATTAAAAGAGAAAGAATTAGTACAAACAATAGCAAAAGAAATGGAATTTTTAAAAAAAGAAAATGAGAAAGAAGAGACATCACTGCAAAACGTATGGGATACAGCTAAAGCATATATTAGAGGTTCAGCTATAACTTACATAGCGAGAAAGAATAAGAAAAAAATACATCATCAAAAGACATTAAGAGAAGAATTTTAAAAACTTGAACTAGAACTACAAAGAGATCCACAAAAGAAAACTTTGAAAAACCGAATGGAAATAATAAAACACAAACTGAATCTAACAGAAAAGGAAGAACTGGCACAACAAATCAAAAGAGCAAAACAAAACTTTTTTGAAAATGCTAACAAACCGGGAAGATGGTTAGAATAGAATAG
>QLTV01003307.1:11892-22087 GCA_003457575.1 Thermophis baileyi | reverse complement strand
AAAGAAAGAAAGAAAGAAAGAAAGAAAGAAAGAAAGAAAGAAAGAAAGAAAGAAAGAAAGAAAGAAAGAAAGGACCTTTTTATTTTAATAATTCCTTCTCCCTCCCCCCAAAATATAGTAATTTCCCCAGGAAAGAAAACCCACACAAACTGCAGGTTCTTTTTCCTTCCCTCTATCTATGAGTAAAGCTGAAAAACAGTATTCTGTATTTGAAAGGGAGTGTCAGATCTGACATCATACTGCTTTGGTCCTGCTTCATTTTGATGGCAGCCTGCCATAAATATGGGGAGGGGGCAAAAGGAGGGTTCGGGGAGGGGAGATGACAGGAACCAGAAGTGCCAACCAGAGACTACAGTTGAACGATCCAAGGACATAGGCATGGGAACTGAATGCAAACACCCACCAAAGAGGCGCCAAACTTAGGACTGTTACCAAAACAACTAATTGGACTTTAGCAAAATGACCAAGTGGGGAGGGCCGGGAGAAGGAAAACTGTTGGCTTTACGCAGGAATATTCAGATCTGGCTTTGTTTACGCGTAACAACTTAGCTTTTGTAAAAGTATACCTTAGAGCTACAAATGGAGCCGAGAGTCTTTCTTTCCTAAACACCCAAGGTGGGACAGGGCTGACAGGGGGCTTGGGACCACTTCTTTACCCCATTGGATTACATTCACAGTTGATGCCATTGATCTACAATTGAGGGTCGTTTTTTCCATGGATTATTTTGTAAGCTAGAAAGTCAGGTTTGGGTTGATTGAGCCCGATGATGCAACAGCTTGAAATATTTCTTTCAAAAAATAAATCAGAATTCTATATCACTCTAAGCCAATCAAGTTAACAAGAAAAGTTGGATTATGCAAGCTGCATAAATTCTGCAAATGAAATGTATTTTCAATTAGGCACTTATTAACCATGCTTCTTTTCTATATCATCGTTAGCCCTGGAAGTTTCAGAAAGTCTTTTTAATTAAGCACTGGTAATATGAAAGCAGTCCAATTCTGCCATTTGGTGATCCCTGTGCGCTCATGCAGGGCTTCCCCTGTGGGAAGGTAAAAAGACAATATGGTGGCTGCAGTGGCATGATTGAAGCCCTGCTTCTTTTTAATGTGTTTGGTTCTTACCCCCTGTGCCTCTCCCCATTGGATGCCCCTGTATTCAACCATATTTATGGTGCTAAACCAATATTGCCACCTCTTCTCTCCTTGTACGAGTTGATTCTTATGCACATCAAGAGACACAACTCAGTCCTTTTTGTAAAAGAATTATCAGTTCCTACAGATTTTGACTGGTACAAATGGATGAACATTTATTTGGCTTAGTTTTGAGGGGGGAAATACCAATGATCTTTAGAAACCGAATGGAAAGAATTTGAGATTTAAAAATACTGTGGGAGAAAATTGAACTACTAAATGTGGCCACCCCAACTTTCCACAGTTTATTTGCTTTTGCTTTGCAGATGCAGCAAAGTCCCTAGGCGGATATCCCCACATCTCGGCTGTGAGATAAAACAACAAATTGAGCAATTAATCAGAAGAGTTCCATGTTAACTAATATCTCATGTCTAGTTAAGAGGAGGAGGAGGAGAAGAAACAGGATACAGGGGTGACTGACCATGCACTAAATGTATTAAATTGAGTTGTTTCCATCTCTCTATCTGTCATCCAGCTTGAATACAATTTTCACATACTGCTTGCCTTTAAAAAAAACACCTCAGTTGCCAAGGAAATATTATAGTACTCCAAGTTATATTGCTATCTCAGAAATTCAATGCACAGAAATATATCCTTTTTCCCCACATAAAATTTCTGGTTCCTACTTTTTCAGTTCTGTGTGACTTGGATACTGTGCAGTTAGTAAAAGGACAGAATATTGAAAACATGGTATTTGCACTCTGCTTCCCTAGTGCCTATCTATCATATTTTAATAGATTTCTGTTTAAGAATGGGCATGGGAGAATTAAACAGCTTATCTGGATAAGCTCTGTAAATGGATTGTGCCTGTTCAAAAATATAGTGATAGCACAACTACATTCTGGTATCGAAATCTTGGACTTTCAGCAAAACTGTAAGTTTCTAGCCAGTGGATGAAACTGAATTTCCTATGAAACACAAATACCTTGTGAAAATGTATGTTCCTTGTCATTTTCTAGCCCAATGGCACATGCATTCTGCCACACTCTTTCTAGAATAAAGTATATTTGAATAATATTTATTGTATTAACATCTAATGGCCTGCACAATATAGATTGAGTATTCTTTGACTACTAGGTAGGACTATCAATGAGAATGTATTCCAAACCAAGTGAGATGTAGCATTGGAAAGCTCTAAACGCTCTCACACCCAGTCTGTCAAGCTAACTACTTTATTGTATTCTGCCTATAATGCAAGAATTTCCTCAGTCTGCTTGCCTTCTCTTGGGAACAAACAGATAAGGTCCCATGGGTTTAGTGGTGGTCAGCCCTAGGTCTTTTGTGAGTGCACAATGACTCAAGGCTAATTCCCCACTTGATCCCTCCTCCTTGCCTGATTGGCAGTTTCCCCAATACAACCTGGGACAAATAAAGTCCTGAATATGGAATATAGTGCAGGCATCATGGGAAAAATGGCAAACCAGAAGCGTGTGCAGTTTGTGTGTGTTTGTGCATGAAGCAGTCCTTATACTGAATTCAAATCCAGGTTGAAAAAAAATAGACTGGAATCTGTTGATTTTAAACTTGATTATGGTCATGACCCAATTAGGGAACTGTTGATAGACTGCTGAAAAGACTGTAAGATTGGATAATTAAAGAGCTTACTATCACCATGGAATTAGGTTACTAAGAATAATACTTGGGGAAAACCAGATGCAGATTTGGTATAAAATTGCTTAGTCTGTGCTCAGAGACATCAACAGGTTCCTTCATTCTTGGTATATGTCCATCTGCCTGAGCCACAATTTTGCACCCAGCACCAACTATAGACTTTAGTGAGCTGGCCAAAAATATCAAATCCAATAGCTTGAAAGTGTCTGTAATTTAAAAAACAACCTTTTCTATTCAAAAAACCACATGGTTGACTCACTAACTTTTGCTCAACACTCTCATTGGACATAAAATGTCTGTTAAAAATGCTTAAATTAAGTCTGGATGTGGTGCCTATACCCTTTATTACTGTAAGATTTTTTTTTTCTTAACTTCAACATTCTGTTCTTTGAAGGCTCAGAAAACAGTTCTACCATTGTTGCCTCAAAAACATCTAACTAAAGATATTGAGTAAAATACAGTCTGGATCTTCCCTAAGGATATTTGTATTATCAAATTGCAAATCCCATTTTAGAAAGATGAAAAGAATAAAATCCCCGAAAGGACTATAGACTCGAGAAAGTGTGTGTAATGTCATTTCTTTTGAAACTGACATTTTAGCTATAAAGACTGGATAAGTGTTTAGAGTTTTAGAATGGAGGTGGCCAAAGACAAGGGCACATTACATAACTACCACAGTGCTGTTCAGTTGAGAATAGAGGGAAAGAGTGTTGGCAACTTAAAATAACACTTCAGAACCCATTTTTGTTCTACTAGTGTAATGTTGCCAAAATAAACTTTGGAAAAGAAGAAATGTGGGCTCCAGATGTGAAAGCGGATTTTACACTGCTGCCTACATTTGTTTCGAAACATTATTCTAGCTCTGCATGTAAAAAAGAAGTTTTACATTTTTCTCTCTGCCCTTTTCTTCCTAACTTGTTTCACTTAACTTGTAAATGGTCAAGGTCCTAGCATCCATGTTGAATATAGGTAGAGTCCACTGTAGACTCTACCTAAAGTCAACTAAAACCTTAAATACCTAATAGAATGGAGTGACAGAAGACTAAAACAATGTCAAGTTGATGACATAGAAAGGCCTAACCCTTTCTACGTTTGTCCACATGGAAAAATCTTTTTTTTTAAAAGCGAGTCAGGGATTTGATTGCATGGTTGCAATTGCTAACTTGATATTTTCCACACATACACACACAGCACTCAGCATGCACGCACACACAAATACAGAGGTATTCTTCATTTAACAACATATTTGGGACCAAGAATCGAGGTGTTAAACAAAGTGGTCACTACGACAAATTGCAGCTGTGCTTATGGTCTTACTTCAGATATCCTTTGCTTTACAGACCTGCAAAGGTCACAAATGTGAGGATTTGTTGCAAAGTTACTTTTTCACCGCTGTTGTAATTGTCACTAAATGAGACAATTGCTAAATGAGGACTACCTGTACATACACAGACACATACACAAAGAGGCAGTGTTGTGGCCTGTTGGCCGCTGGCGCCTCCAGCAGCTGAATCAGAGGAGGAGGAGGTGTGGGAGTCAGGGTCAGCATCAAGGCAACCTGAGAGCTCCGAGGGGGAAGAGGGAATGGAGCTGGCAGAGAGAGAGAGACAGAGGCAGAACCTGGGCTGTCCATCAGCCCTCAGATGGAGAGTCAACAGCCCCCAGGTCTGGAGGTAGCTGATGAGGAAGAGGAGGAACAGCTGGGTTCAGTGCCTGACATGCAGATGCACAGAAGGCAGAGAAGAGGAGAGCAGTGGAAATCCATGGGCCGATCCTTGGGAAGCAAGAGCCACTGCTGCTAGTGAAGCCCCACCCTAGCTCTGGGGATAAAAGGCAGGCGGCGGAGATAAATAGATGTGGCAGACAACTATTCATCTTCCGCCTGATGGACTTGTTAGCCTGCGTTGAGAGAGAAACTTTTTGCCAGGGCTGCTGGCGCTCCTAATAAAGGAATCTTTGAGTTAACTTCAGAGGGTTTGTCGTGTTTGGGGAGCTGGGTCAGAACAGGCAGTTGCATCAGGTAGTAGATTTAGAACAGCATTAAGATGCTATTAGTTGTTGTTTGTCTCAAATGAATGCCACAAAATCCATACACAACAATGTAGGGGACTGATGTGAGGCCCTTTTTACTCAGTGTCCTGGCACAATGAACCCATGTCGGTGGCCTTTCATTAAATTCAATAGGTCTTTCTGATAAGTCATTCTATTCTATTCACATAAATATTGTGGTCAAAGTATATTATTTTCATTTTCCTTCCATCTGCTCATACACACCCAGTACAAACCAATTGTACAGACAATATGCTCAGCTTTGCAGAAATTATTTCATTTGCATCAGTTATGCCACAGTGCAAATAATGTACAGTATTTTTGGTGGGCTTTAAAAATACTATCTCCAAAATACTAGAGACTTCTCCCTGAAATGCAACACTACAAAAATCCACTCTTTGCACTTTTTATGAGAAGTGACCACAGGGTCTAGCGAAAAAAAGTTAAAATGGTGGCTATGATGCACATAAAAACAGGTGGCATTTCAATCACACCATTGCAACCATCAACCTGACTTTTTTTTTATTATACCCTGAGGACACCTCTATTTTAATTTAATAACCTATATAGCAGTAGTGGGTTCTAAAACCCATTGCTACCGGTTTGCACGTGCGCTCGCGCCGCTTCTGCGCATGCGCAGAAGCATCCCAGGTGGGTGGGCGGAGCCTCCCGCCACCACCGCTACTGGTTCTCAGAACCGGGCCGAACCGGGAGCAACCCACCACTGCTATATAGGATTATTATAAGTATAAAAAACAGCACAGGTAGAGGGAAAATAAGTAACGTGAATAAGATACTTGTTTAACCTTACAAGAAGATGATGGGGAATATGACAGACTTTTGAAGTAACTAAAGCACCTACTCCAAAGGAAGTAGTGAGTTCCCCTTCTTTATGTTCAAATAGCCATCAGTCTGAGTTGCTATAATATGAATTTCTGCACTGAGCAAGAGATTGGACTGGAGCTTTTAGATGATTTGATGATTCTAAGATCCTTAAGGAAACCCAGTCCTTGCTACCATGACAGAAAAATCTGTCAATTGAACCATTATCCTGACCCTCTTTGCTATCATTTTTGATTGTCTGCATTTTGCAGTGCAGGAAAGACTACATAAACCATAGTTCGGAATGAAGCATGGTCACCATCATGGAAAAATCATATCAAATTGCCACGAAGGAAAAAGAAGTATTTCTGCAGAGAAAGTTAAAAATATCTTCAAGTATTATATAAAATTGTCCCATTCCTCATTTGTTTTCTATGTGTTAATGAAATTGGGATCTAGTCCATCTCTGGGGGGAAACAAACTTAGGCCCTTAAGAATCAGCAGATCATGTTGCTGAAGGCCAGTCTTTTGATGCCTGAAGAAAACCACCAAATGGGGCTCCCCTCCAAAAGCTGGTGCCAAATTTTTTAAAGAGGAGTCAGCAATATGGTGCATGCAGGGATCAATCAACCTGTTGCTCCCCCAAAACATTTCCAAGATTCCCCCTCTCAATGAAATGAAAATTAATCTATTTAAAATAGAAAATGGTTCATGCCATGGTAAAATCTCACAAACTGAATGATCAACGTTGATTAGAACATACAGAATAACAGAATTGGAAGTGACCTTGGAGATCTTCTAGTTCAATCCCCTGCTCAGGCAGGAAACCCTATACCATTTCAGACAAATGATTGTCCAATCTCTTCTTTAAAATCTTAGGTGTTGGAGCACCCACAACCTCTGGAGGCAAGTTGTTCCACTCATTAATTGTTCTAACTGTCAGGAAATTTCTCCTTACTTGTAAGTTGCTTCTCTCCTTGATTAGTTTCCATCCATTACTTCTTGTCCTGCCCTCAAGTGCTTTGGAGAAGAGGTTGACCCCCTCTTCTTTATGGCAGCCCCTTAGATATTGGAACACTGCTATCATGTCACCCCTAGTCCTTCTTTTCATCAAATGTGCATTATCATTTATATAGAAGGAGCAGAGGTGGGTTCTTACCAGTTCTTTAGAACCGTTAGTAACTCGGCGATGATGTCACAGAACCAGTTCTGTCGGTGTCTCCGTGGGTGCCGCCATCTTGGATTTTGCTTCTGCGCATGCGCACAAGCTAATTTTTGCTTCTGCGCATGCGCACAAGCTATTTTTTATTGCTGCGGGTGCGCGGTGCAAAGCGCGCACGCGCGCTCAGCCTGACCCTGAGCGAACCGGCAGCAAAAGGATCCAGAACCCACCCCTGAGAAGGAGGTCTGTGTAAACTGCAGCTTCCCATCAGACACAACCACACTTTCTAGTGAGCCTTAAGGGTATCAACTGTAATCACTGTAATGCTAAAAATAGTTGCAAACTAAGCTACCTACCACAGAGCAAATGTTTGTTGAATGGCAGCTGTGAAAAGAGTTGTTTCTCTGAGCAGAGGGAAGGAAAATGAAAAAATATACTTTGGTCACAGTATTCATGTGAATAGAATAGAATGACTGATCAGAAAGACCTATTGAATTTAATGAAAGGCCACTGGCATGGGTACGTTGTGCCAGGATCAGGACCAGGATAATTGGATGCATTAAAAAATAATGGCATGCTCTGCTGAGCTAGTTTAATAGGGCACTGATGAGGGTGACATTTAGGGAAGTGATGAAAATGGATATTTAGCCTAAGATCATACAGAATATATCGCCACAGGAGCCTACAGATAAACTTTTTACCATTTTGGTGCCTAAAGGCAATTATATGTGCCTTTTGTATTGCTAAATCCGTAAGATATCTTAAACCGCATAGGAAGCAGTATTTAACTTGCTTGACGAGAGACACTGTGGCATAGTTCAGTTATATTCTATGATCCTGAGGGATTTCCCATAATCCAAGCTTTCTTGGTGAGTTGCTGAACTAGTCATTGGAAATACACTCTGCACAGAGGGAAAGAAGATGCCTCTTAGCCTTCATGGCTAAAGACTGGGTTTAGGTGTTAGAATCATAGATTCATAGGGCTGGAAGGGATCTTGGAGGTCTTCTATTCAACCCCCCGCCCAAGGCAGGAGACCTTATTCATCCCAGTCAAATGGCTCTCCAATCTTTTCTTGAAGAGCTCCCACAACTCTAGGAGGTAAGCTGTTCTACTGATTGATTGTTCTTACTGTCCGGAAATTTCTCCTTAGTTCCAGATTGGATCTCTTTCCCACCCAGTGCTTCTTATCCTGCCCTCAGGTGCTTTGGAGAATGTCAGCTCCTTCTTCCCTATAATAGCCCTTCAAATATTGGAAAGTGGCTATCGTGTTACCCCTAATCCTTCTCTTCATTAGGCTAGACATATCTAGTTCCCTTAACTGTTCCTCATACAGTTTATCCACCAGGCCCTTTATCATCTTTGTTGTTCTTCTCACACATTTTCTAGAGCCTCAGCATCTTTCTTGTATTGAACTGACCAGAACTGGATGTAGTGTTCCAAGTGTGACTTAACTAAGGCAGTATAAAGCCATTCTATCACTTCTTGTGATCATGATGCTATCCTTCTGTTGATGAGCCATTTTGGCAGTTGCAGCACACTTCTGACTTGTACTTAAGTGATGGTCCACATGGATACCAAGATCCCTGTCACAGGTACTATTGTTGAGCCAGGTGCCGCCTATTCTATAGCTGTTCATTTGGTTTTTCCTGCCTAAGTGTGGGACCTTGCTTTTCTTTCCATTAAATTGCATCCTGTGGGCTAGGACCCAATGCTCAAATCTATCAAGATCCTTCTGAATGAAGGGTCTATCTTCCAAGATGTTAAGAGACACACCTCTAGCATGGATAAGTAAAGTATTATATAAATAAACATTTCTTAGGTTTTTTAAAAAAAACCAACATTCCTATAGAGACAAATACGTATAGTACAAAAAACTGGACCTGTAATGAGACATTGAAATGTTGAGTACTTGTGATTAGTTTCCAACCAGTTAGCGCTTTACATCGTTTCCCATGACATTTATTGTATTCCATCCCCCTGGTGTTAAGATTTCAGAGTCGTTGAATCTGCTTAGTCCTTCAGGTTCTTTTCAAAGATTTCTCTTTTGCACAAATATGTTATTGCCTATTTATGGTAACCTGGGTGCTGCATTAGACTCTGACAACCATGCCTTTATATTTCTATAAATATGATCACCAGGCTCGAGAAAAGCTAAGAGGGAAAGAATCCCACACAGTCTCCCATATAGAAAATTGGAAAGTGTTCAACTTGAAGTGAAGGGTTAAAGATATATAACTATAGAATCTGGAAAAGGGAATCATACATCCTTCCATGTTTTCTTTCACAGAATGTGTTACTGATATTGAATGCAACTGAAGGCAACATCAAGTCATGAAACTTAATAGGTAACGTCTTCTAGGCCCTCTAAAAGGGATACTGTACAGACTGATTTGCCATTTCAAACGCACAAGCAGGTGAGGTATACAACCACATGGCTTAACCCTGAATCTCACATTACAGGGCTGCCTTTACTGACTACCCAGAAGTGCAATTGGAACAAAAGGCCACATTATGCTTATTGGGAGATGAGAACTACTATGCCCTTTTAACCCTGGTATGGTATAGGCTTCCGGGTACAATTAAAATTAACTTTTTGATGTGCTAGTCAAGGTAATGGACTAGAATCTAAGTCAGTGGTTCTCAACCTTTTTAATGCCGCGACCCCCCGTGACCCCCTCCCTGCCGCCGTGACCCCTGCCCCCTCCCCGCGCACGATGAGGTGACAAAGGGGGCGTGGCACCAGGGGTGAAATGTTCCCAGTTCGGCCGTGCCTGCGGGTCGCCGGACAGCCGGTAGCCACGGAAGCGCCCACCCACCCGGACGCCGCCATTTGAGTTCTTTTACCCTCTGCGCATGCGCAAAGCGTTCTGCGCATGCGCAGAGGGTAAAAGAACTCAAATGGCGGTGTCCGGGCGGGTGGGCAAAGTCTCCCGCTTCTGTGGCTACCGGCTGTCCAGCGACCCGCAGGCACGGCCGAACTGGCAGCATTTCCAAGATGGCGGGCTAGCGCATGCGGCGACCCCTGTGAAAAGGTCGTTCAACCCCCAAAGGGGTCGCGACCCACAGGTTGAGAACTGCTGATCTAAGTTTTAGTTCTCCTTTAAGACTTGGTAATTTTAGAAGGCAACTTTATTTCAACCCAACCCAATTCTCAGCATTGCTGGCATCATTGTTCTGGGGAAAATAAAAGGTGAGAAAAGGTGAGAACATTATAAACATTACCTGGTGTTGTACAGAATAATGGTAGGATAGAAATCAAATAATAATTAATAATAACAGTTTGATGCCCAATCCTTGCAGGACTTCCTGCTTCCAAAAGAACCTATCCGTCTCCTTTCCACATCTTATGTAGAGATGTT
>QLTV01003307.1:1294-11730 GCA_003457575.1 Thermophis baileyi | reverse complement strand
GCACGCCCCTTACAGACCTCTTAGGAATGGGGTGAGGTCAACAGTAGACAGTCTAAGGTTAAAGTTTTGGGGGTTTGGGGAAGAAACCACAGAGTCAGGCAGTGTATTCCAGGCATTGACCACTCTGTTACTGAAGTCGTATTTTCTGCAATAGAGTTTAGTGTGGTTTACCTTACATTTGTATCTATTGTGTGCTCGTGTAGTGTTGGGTTGAAGCTGAAGTAGTCATTGACAGGTAGGACATTCTAGTAAATAATTTATGTACTACGCTTAGGTCAGACTGAAGGTGGCATAGTTCTAAGTTGTCTAAGCCCAAAATTTCAAGTCTTGTGGCATAAGGTATTCTGTTGTGAGTAGAGGAGTGGAGGACTCTTCTCGTGAAATATCTCTGGACTCTCTCAATTGTATTAATGTCCAATATGCAGTGTGGGTTCCAGACAGATGAGCTGTATTCGAGAATTGGTCTAGCAAATGTTTTGTATGCTCTAGTTAGCAGTACAATATTACCAGAGAAGAAGCTACACAAGATTAGGTTAACAACTCTTAATGCTTTTTGTGCAATGTTGTTACAGTGGGCTCGGGCACTTAGATCATTAGAGACGAGTCCTCCAAGGTCCTTGACAGAGTGAGGCTCATCTACGAGGTCGTATCCACCCAGCTTGTATTTGGTGTTCTGATTTTTTTTTGCCAATATGTAAGACAGAGCATTTGTTGGTTGAGATTTGGAGTTGCCAATTGTTTGACCATTCTGATACATAGTCAAGGTCTTTATGAAGGGTAGTAGCATTGTCTGTGGTGTTAAATAGTTTGACATCGTGGGCGAAGAGAACGCAGTTGCTTATAATGTGATCACAAAGGTCATTTATGTAAAGTATGAAGAGTGTTGGTCCTAGAACGCTGCCTTGAGGGACACCACTATTGACAGGTGCAGGATTTGATAGAGAACTCTCTATTTTAACCACTTGTTGTCTGTTTGACAGGAACGCAGTTATCCAATCATGTAGGGGTCCAGAGATGCCATAAGATTTTAGTTTCAGAAGTAGTTTGTCGTGTACCACTGAATCAAAGGCTTTACAGAAGTCTATGTAAATTGCATCTATTGCTTTGCCCTGATCGAGTTGTGTAGTCCATATGTTTTTGCAGTGTAGGAGTTGCAGATTACAGGATAATTTTTTTTCTGGAACCAAATTGTTTGTTAGAGTAAGTTGTTTGTCTCTAAGTGGAGGGTAATGGATTGGTTAATGATTGATTCCATGACTTTGCAGGTGATGCAACATAAAGAGATTTGTCTGTAATTTTCAACTAGGCTGGGGTCTCCCTTTTTGAAGATAGGGATGACCGTGGCTAGTGACCATAGGTTGGGCAAGGAGCTGGTGCTGAGAGATTTTTCAAAGATTGTGCTTAGAGGTTCTGCTATGGCAGTGGAAAGCTTTTTTAAGAAGTAGGCACATAGTCCGTTGGGTCCAATAGATAGAGATGGTTTTAGACTGCGTAGTGCCTTTTCAACGTTATCTTCGGTAAAGTCGATATGTATTAGATCGTTGTAATTATCTGTGGTAAGGCTAGGAAATATTGGGCATGATCCATTGCTGTTTACAAAGACTGAGCCGAAGAATGTTTTAAAAAGGTTGGCTTTAATGGTTTCATCATTACAGTCTTTACCGTTAGGTCCTTTTGGGGTGGGATAGATCTCAAGTCTTTAAGTTTGTTGTTTACAAAATTATAGAAGGCATGGGTGGATTTCATGCACAGGAGGTTTTGCTCTTGTTTGATGTGATAATTGGTGCATTCGGTCTTTATCTGGTAGCATAAGTTTTTGTAGCGGCTTTTAAAGTTAGCTATGTAGCCAGTTTTGTTTTTTCGCTAAAGAGATTTTTTTTTGGATTGGAGCTTCCTTATTGTTATGGGTAATTTGGTTTTCCTGGTTTTGGGGGTTATTAGTGGTACATATAGTTTAATGACTTTTTTGACTTCGAGCAAAAAAATGTTGTAATGGTCTTCAGCAGTATTGCAGCCAGTGAATAGAGTTTGCCAATCAAGAGATGAGAGGTCGGCAGCTATGAGATCATAGTTGGTTTTTTTAAAGTTATAATTTGGAGGTCTGTCATTATGATGATTTTTGTAAGGACGTATGTTGAGACAAAAGTCAATCATGCTGTGGTCACTATTGGAAAAGGGTTCTTTTATTTGTAGTCCATAAATTGAGTTCAAACTATTGCAGAAGATGAGATCAAGGCAGTTGTTGAGTCTAGTGTTGTTTGTAACTAGTTGATTCAGTCCCAGATTTGTAACAGCATTGTACATGGTTGTATGTATGGGTTCGGTTGTACATTCGTTTAGGGTCCAATTGATAAGAGGTAGATTGAGGTCACCAAGAAAGATAAGAGGGTGTGGGCAGGAGATTGCCCACATTAGTAGTGAAGTTAACTTGTTCACATGTACGATGTCATAATCGGGGGCTCTGTAACATAGTAAGAATCGAAGTGTGGTATTTAAGGACAGTTCACAGATGATGGTCTCAGGAAGAGCAAGCTCCTGTGTAACTTGAATATTTTTTAGATTTAGGGACTTTTTATAGAATATAGCAACACCACCTCCTCTACGGATTTCGTGATCAGTCCGGTAAACATGATAGTCTCTTAGTGTGATAATGGAGTCAGGGAGTGATGCGTTCAGCCACGTTTCGCAGACAAATATAATGTCGAATATAGCCGTATTTAGTAAGAGGAAATGTTGACCATCTCCTCCCCCTCCCCCAATGTGGTTTGAGGGTAGCAGGTAGCAATGTTTTTTTATTACTGTCCCCTCCTTTGGAACAACCTCAGAGATCCATATGCAGCCTCCCTGGCATTTAGAAGAGCATTCAAGCTCTATGAGCTGTGTCATAGAATTTTCATTTGTTAAGATTATTACTGGAGGACACCAAGAAATATTTTATAGTATTGCAGATTTTGACTGTAAATACGTTTGTTGAATTTCAGCTCATTTTAATGTATATAACAGCCATGGGGAGTCTTGTGGGAGTGGGCAGACTCTATACTAACTTAATAAATACATTTCTACACCACCAACCACAACTATCTCAGGCCATTTACCTGCAGTTATGAAAGATGGTCATATACACATGATTGCAAGGGACAATTCTTGGGAGTGGTTTTATTCATGTAAGTATGTGAATACTTATTCAGAATTCATTCATTCATTCATTCATTCATTCATTCATTCATTCATTCATTCATTCATTCATTTTAGAGGCAGCATGACTCCATATTTTAAACAGACCATAGATTTCCAGAGCAGCACAAAAACCAAATCAACAATAAAAATCAACCTACACGGACTCAGCAGTCATTCTATTTCAAGACCGGGCAGAACTATCAGTTTTAAAAAAAATGTTTGGGAGAACATTAGGGTGAGAACCATGCAGAACTTAGGGGGGGGGAATATTATTTGGGGGGCGGCAGATGATGGTTCAGGAATTCTGGGATTAAAGTCCATACCTCTTAAACTTGCTGAGCTTGTGAAACACAGTCCTACAGTAACAACCCTTGTAAATGACAACAGTGGCTCTATTTCAGTGATGTTGCTGTGATTTGTCAGCATGATATTGGTATAAATTGCAGCACATTCAGACTCAGCAATTAAAAGGTGGGAATCCCAAAATGGATCAGCTTTTATCTAGCATGCTCAGAAGGAAAAACGTTTAAAACAGCTTGTTTCGGTGGCAATTCATAACAGCTTTTGATGACTAGACTAAAGGACAAGAAGACCTGCTGAAACAGAGGGCTATTATTAGGTTTGGGGGTTTGTCCTTCCCTTGTTTTTAATTAAGAGGAAACTGGCATGTTTCCAAGGGAAGCCTTTAGCATTTGGTGGCTGTTACTACACATAGACACACAGACACACAAACTCTCCGTGCAGGTCCAGTGGGCTCTTATGAAAGTACTATGTGCCTTCCCCAACCCCCAACCCCCCCCCATCTACACTCTTGCCTCTCACATGACTTGTTACAACCACCTCGTTGATCCCTGGCTAACACGTGCCATACGCTAAATAAATAAATAAATGTTACAATATTAACCATGGAGGTTTTTTTTAACTTTCATATTTGCCCTTTACAAATAATTAATAATAATCCAGTATGATCTTTTTCTGCTGCTAGACTGCTGGCTCTACCCAGGAATACTTTTTAAATTCAGCACTTGTGTGCTTCTGAATAGTAATGAAAATCAAATGAAAAGTGTACAGTCTAGGGCAGGGGTGTCAAACTCGATTTCATTGAGGGCCGCATCAGGGTTGTGTTTCACCTCGGGGGGGGGCAGGGTGGAGGGGCCACAGTGGGCATGGCCAGCTCGATGTCACTCCTGTTGGGGGTGCCTGTGGTGGCCCGAGCGCTCTGCCAGTGAAAACGTGTTCCGGATCTCCGTTTTCGGCTGCCACGGACTCCTGCAACCCTCTGCCAGTGAAAACAGAGCTCGGGAGGGCCGCACGTGGCCCTCCCGAGCTCTGTTTCCACTGGCAGAGGGTTGCAGGAGGCTGTGGCAGCCGAAAACGGAGATCCGGAGCACGTTTTCACTGGCAGAAGCCCCACAGGCTGGTCCCTTGTTGTTTCCAGGGCGGCCCCACGGGCCAGATCTAAGTACCCCGCAGGCCGGATCCGGCCCCCGGGCCTTGAGTTTGATACCCCTGGTCTAGGGGAAGTTTATCTTACCCAAGGCAGAGTTTCAGAAAAGCTCCCTGTACCTCTGATATGGCCGGATCGTTCTATCCAGTTGCTAAGATTTTATTCTCAATGCTTTTCTTGTTTGTGTTGAGCTATTTATACAATCATCAATCGAGCCCTTTACTCTGCTTCTTAAAAGAAGAGGTCAGACAGAGAGCCTAGTACAGGAAAAGCTGTTTTCAGCTTACTTCAGATGGTGTCAAAGATTTCTGTGAGCTTGAATGAATCAACTCAATTCTGTTATTTTTCTGATGCTTTGGGAATTGGGAATCGGGAACATGGAGCTCCAAAACATTTGGAACAAACTGCTGTGATGAAAAATGACAAGATGTGCATCATGATGGTCACATCATAATCCGCAATGTTGTACTTTGTCCCACAGAAGTTACGTAGTTTGTATTATATCATATGTTTTGTCATTCCCTCCCCCAATAAAAGTAGACCTTGACTTACAACAGTTCATTTAATGACCGTTCAAAGTTACAACAGCATTGAAAAAAGTGACTTATGACCTTTGTAGAAACCCCATGATCATGTGATCAAAATTCAGGTGCTTGGCAACTGACCCATTTATGACAGTTGCAGTGTCCCAAGGTCATGTGATCACTTTTTGCAACCTTTTGACAAGCAAAGTCAATGGGAAAGCCAGATTCACTTAACAATTGTGTTACTAACTAATCAACTGCAGTGATTCACTTAACAACTGTGAAAAGTTGTAAAATGGGGCAAAACTCACTTAACAAATGTCCCACTTAACAACATAAATTTTGGGTTCAATTGTGGTCGACCACCTGTATATATGCCCATTCAGCCTGCTTCAATTTTTTTTAGTTTATTTTAATCAACAGAAAGCAAATCTCCAGCTTCCAGCATGGATTTTCTTTCATGGAATGCCTCTAAAATACCTCTGAATACCTGCAGTTGAGAGATTCATTTGAAAATTTAGAAACTGTCCAGAAAAAAAAAAGGGGCAAAGATAAATGGGGATCGTAGAGAGTGCAGGGTTTGAGAAGAAGGAATGGCAGGGAGAAAACTATTAGTTTTTTGCTACATTGGTGTTTTGTCATTGATCAGATCAGTTAAACGCCTAGAGCAGGGGTGGGTTCTGGATCCTTTTGCTGCCGGTTTGCTCAGGGTCATGCTGTGCGCGCGTGCGCGCAGCAATAAAAATATAGCTTCTGGGCATGCGCAGAAGCAAAATCCAAGATGGCGGCGCCCACGGAGACACCAACGGAACCGGCTCCGTGACATCATCGCCGAGTTACTAACGGTTCTAAAGAACGGGTTAGAACCGGTAGGAATCCACCTCTGGCCTAGAGGCTGCATTTATATCATAGACAAAGCTTAGTTGTAATCATCATTCAGTTTTAGGGATTAGTATATTTGTTCAACACAAGTCTCAGTTATTGAATGAATCCAGAAAATGGGTTAATTTAGTAATCAGGTTAAGTATGTTGTGCGAACAGAACTAGGGGTAACATGATAACAATATTCCAATATCTGAGGGGTTGCCATAAAGAATAGGGAGTCAACCTATTCTCCAAAGCACTAGAAGGTAGAACAGGAAGCAATGGGTGCAAACTAATCAAAGAGAGAAGCAACCTAGAACTAAGGAGAAAGTTCCTGATAGAACAAATTAATCGGTGGAATGACTTCCCTCCAGAAGTTGTGGGTGCTCCAATACTGGAAGTTTTCAAGAAGAGATTGGACAACCATTTGTCTGAACCATTTTTCCCCTGCTGGAGAAGGGGGTTGGACTGGAAGACCTCCAAAGTTCCTTCCAACTCTGTTGTTAAGTCTTCAAGTGTTTACCTTCTATAGCTGCTATGATAATGCCGAATACTTTTTTTGTTTGTTTCTGGACAATTTTCTTGAATTATCTTTTGAATTCAGTTCCAAAAGGGTGCTTTGGAATATGTAGGGTGCAAATATGATATCCTTCATCTTTTCCCATCATTATACACGAGTTGCAGAGGGGTGCTATGTTTACATTTGGGCAAGCTCCAAAGCACGTTTTTGGAATAAAAATGTGATAGAATATATTTACCAGACATAGTAAATATATTCTATTGAAAGCTAGAGATCATTTATTACTTTTGACTACTTCGGGGTATGGTCAGATTGTTGAGCATATATAATAGTCTGTTTTGAAATTTAAAGGAAAACTTTGCAAAAAGCCTCTCTCCTTCTTTATAGGTGCATCTCACAGACCTCGATTTATGCCTGTTCTAGCTGAGCCTGACAGGCCCGCAGGTGCAGTTTCTCATTTATCTCCTAGTCATATTACAAAAATATTGGGGGTATTATTTTGATGCTCTGCCTTAAGTTCAATATATCTTTCTTTTGCTAACACTACAGGAAATCAATCCACATGGGCAGGAAACGTTAGATGTTCCATTGCTAACATAGAAGAACAGAAACAAGTGGGGAGATCCAGAGAAGGGAATTTGCAATGCAAATTGCAAAAAAATACTTCTGTATGCTATAGTCCTATATTACCCTTGAAATTATTTCAGAGAATATATTGCAATAGCAATAACACTTAGACTTATATACCGCTTCACAGTGCTTTACAGCCCTCTCTAAGTGGTTTACAGAGTCAGCATATTGCCCCCAACAATCTGGGTCCTCATTTTACCAACCTCAGAAGGATGGAAGGCTGAGTTAACCTTGGGAAGGCTCAAACATAATGAAACTGCTAATTATATTTCATTAAAAGAATGTATGCTTATGACAAATAATACTTGTTCTCATTTGCTTCCCCCCCGCTCACTCACGCATTCACTCACATTGTCAGATACACAGAGACTAATAATGTCCAAACACTGAATGTGGATGATTTCAACCATAATTCACTGCACAGCACATGGAATTATAAACTAGCCACATTGCCTGAATTTGCCTAAGGGCATTGATCCGCCTTTTAGCCTAGCATATTGTAAAAGCCCATGTTGTATCATGTTACTGTATATGAATCCAATTATTGCAGTAAACTATGATTTATGCCTGTGCTATATGTAAATCAAACTATTGGTAAAACAAACCATGATTTATTCAATTGTATGAATGTATCCTAGTAATGACTGGCTTCATACATCATATAAACTCATTTTTTTCAGTTTGACTTACACGATATATGAATTCAATCAATTATCAGGAGCTTCCATGCTTAATTGAAGTGACAAACGATACCTGTAAAAACATCTGGTATATTTTGCCTTAATACAATCCTGTTCTCACAGATCTCGATTTATGCCTGTTCTAGCTGAGTCTGACAGGCCCGCAGGTGCAGTTACTCATTTATCTCCTAGTCATATTACAAAAATATCCAGCATTGGGGGGGGTATTATTTTGATGCTCTGCCTTAAGTTCAATATATCTTTCTTTTGCTAACACTACAGAAAATCAATCCACATGGGCAGGAAACTTTAGATGATCCATTGCTAACATAGAAGAACAGAAACAAGTGGGGAGATCCAGAGAAGAGAATTTGCAGTGCAAATTGCAAAAAAACAAAAAACAAAAAACCGTCTATGGGAGGTTTTAAAATTTGACATACATACATATATCAAATGGCTTTGCAAGAGAGACCAGGCACTCCATCAATTAAAACAAAAGTGTGGGAGCACAGGGGCACGCATTTTTTGACAGTGCTACCAAACCATTGAATTGGATCTTAAATTTTATTTAGTTTCTAAACATAGAACATTTAGATTAAAGTGGTTTTATTAAAAGATTAATCAGGGGTGCCCACTCATGGTCATTCTGTTTTTTTGTTTAGGTAAGAAAATATCTCTGAAAGGATAACTCATTGGGTCATGGGTTGCCTAGTATCTGAGGTAGTATGTACAAATATAGCCAAAAGTTAACTGTAAATTCTTCCAAAGATTGAATTACTAGATGATGGATTATACCAGATCCTTGGTTTACTGCTTAGTAACACTATTATTCATTAAATAAAGCTGAAGAAAAGTTTAAATATTAAAGAGGGAAAATAAAAATATTATTTTCATATTTAAACTGGCATTGCAAATGCCACAGCATAAAAGACAGCAGCTGTGTCAACAGTCAAAGACAAACAATTGTTTTACAGTATTCATTCAGTTGGTTAGCAAATGTGTAAAAGGATTTGTTTGAACTGTGATCTATATATTATTTTCATTGGAGTACCTATTTTGCAAAAATTTTCTTTTCCACTTAAATCTATTTAGGAATCCTAATACATACATACTAGTTTTATTGACCTGTCCCCTCACCCATTGAAAGTTGCTGCTGAATTACCCATGGAGAAAAAATACAATCAGGCAATCCCATTAGAGCAGTGGTTCTCAACCTTCCTAATCCCGTGACTCCCGCCCCTCTGCCATGACCCCTGACCGCCCCCTCCCTGCGTGCGATGAGGTGACAAAGGGGGCGTGGCACCAAGATGGTGGGCTAGCGCGCGCTTAGGCGACCCCTGTGAAAGGGTCGTTTGACCCCCAAAGGGGTCGCGACCCACAGGTTGAGAACCGCTGCATTAGAGTAATACTTTCCAAACTGAATATGATGAATAAATAAAGAAAAATAAATCCTGAGTATGAGTCAGTATCCTATATATACCTTCTATTTTGAGGATACATGGGATAAAACAAGGATTTGATTGTACTTATGACATATTGATGAAAATGTGCCAAAATTGTGCAGCACTTTCTTTACCATTGGCAGGGAATGCTACATGTGGCATGTGTAATTCTAAGGGGTGTGTATGCGTAACTTAGTTTATACCAGGTTTTTACTATTTTATTAAAAATCATTGAGGTATATTCCTTTTTCTTATCTTGTGCCCTTAATCTATTTGGCTTACTACTTCTAATTTCTTTATTGCATTCTGCATAATGTTGATTACCCCAAAAGAGAATAGTGTGATGGGTATGTATGTGCGCATGTAATACGATTCCTTTTCTGTGTTCAAAATTTCATTGGTTTTCTTCAGCCATATTGGCTTCTTTGGTTGTTTTCCCCACCATGGAATTCTACCTATTATTGATTAAAAATACATGTTCAACCACACTCACATTTAGTTTCTCTTAAAATCAAGAAGCCCAGCATTAAATAGTGTCTCCTAATATTCTGTGCAACTTCCACTTGCCCAGCTAAACATATTTTGTTGGTTAATATCTGAAAAGGCAAAGAAGTAAAAGAGGAGGTGGAGTTACACTATATATAAGAAATAACTACATCTCTACAGAAATAGAACACAACAATAATGAAAATTATCTTGAATGCATTTGAGTCAATATTAAAGGGGGGGAAATGACATTGCCATAGGTCTATACTATAGGCCACCCAACCAAACAGAGGAAGTAGATGAACTTTTTGCTAGTCAGCTAACTAAAGTATGTAGGAAGCACATCACATTAGTAATGGGGGATTTTAACTACCCTGACATCAACTGGGAAACAAACTCTGCACAAAGTGGAAGATCCAACAGGTTCCTAACAAATCTAGCAGACAACTTTGTTACCCAAAAAGTAGAGAAAGGAACAAGGGGATCAGCCATATTGGACTTAATTATAACTAACAGAGATGAAATGATAGAAGGTGTTGAAGCTACAGGAACCTTGGGGGCAAGTGATCATGCAATATTGGAATTCAACATTATGCAAGCACAAGCAGTAGAACAAAGTCAAACTAGAGTCTTGGACTTTAAGAGAGCTAATTTCAATAAACTTAG
>QLTV01003306.1:6059-16460 GCA_003457575.1 Thermophis baileyi | reverse complement strand
GGGTAAATTCAGCTATTTTCTTTTTATCTTCATCATTTAATGGATCCCAAACAGTTACATCCGGTGGATTATTAACTACAGTCCATAGTCCTTCTTTACATAGAAGTAGGCTACATTTCATAGACCAGGAAACAGTTTGTTCCATCCAACCGGGTTATCAGGGATATGTTGGTTGACTGTTCTTGTGTCATCTTCACGTTAACAATAAACCACGAATCAGCTGTCTGAATATGATACCGTATATTCACACTAACTCCCAATATCTCTCTGGGCCCATAACCAATGTTAAGGTATGTGCAGAGTAACCCTTGAGAAACAAGGATGTGCACATGGAAAAACGTTTATGAGAGTAGTTGTGAATAAATAGTCAACCACATAGATACACTGATTTGTTGTTAAAATGTAATTCTACGAAATAGCACAGTCCAATAAACAGTCCAAGTCATACACGTTTAACCAGTAAATAGTCAGAATAACAGTCCAAGTTTCAAAGTCTTCTTACCGGTCGTCTCTGTTATTCACAGTAAACAATAATATCGAAAATATAAGCACAGTAAATATACAACAAGGAATCTCAGAGAGCGACAGAGAGTCAGATAGTCAGAGAGACAGACTATAATCTCTAGCTCCCTCTTATGGTCATTTGCAACATAACCAACCAATCGGAATATAGTATGATGCAATACAGTGATTTTGTTTTAAAACCACAAACATACATTGTTGGTTTATATATTGCCAATCCAACTAGTTAGATAATAGACAGATCCCTAACAGACGTCTAACCTGTCTTTCCTCTCTCAATCTCTCTTCCTCTTGTGGTTCCAAAAACTGATCATAAAATTGTTCCGCCTTCTCTATTGAATCCAATCTATGTCTTTGTTCATGCCATGTCACCAATATTCCATCCGGAATCAGCCATCTAAAATTCACTCCTTTTTTGATTAAGCATTTTGTCAAAAACTGGTATTCTCTTCTTAAGTCTCTAACTCTTCTCGGACTTTGTTTTAACACTACTATTGCTTTCCCTTTATATTTCAAAGGATCGTCTCTCGCTCTCTGCAAGATTTCTGTTTTTATTGCTTTCTTTGTGAATCTGACATGAACCTCTCTAGGAAGTTTATTTCTCGTCGCATATCTAGTGTGCACTCTAAATATTTCATCAATGTTGGCCATCATCTTCTCCTTTGGCATCTCCAACGCTCCTGCCAGCAAATCTGCCATTATTTCCGCTAAGTTTTCTCCTTTTTCTTCTTCCATATTCTGAAATCTCAGATAATAATCTGCTCGATCCATCTCCAAAGATATTAATGCCTTTTCCTTATCTGCTGTTATAAGTCTATAATCAAGCTCTCCCACTCTTTTTTCTGTCAATTCAGCTTTCTCTTCTACATTTTGTATACGTTGTTCATTTTTCACCATTATTTGTTGTAAGTTCTCTAAGTTATCATCTACTTTTTCAATTTTCTTTTCTATTTTCTCTTCTACCTTCCCTATTCTTTCCTTCAAGTCATCATGGAGAGCTTGTATCATGATTTTTAATTCTGCTTGTGCAGCAGTAGTCCCAATGTTCTCTGAGCCGCTGGACTGGAAGCCGCCGATGAGGACGCTGAGGATGGTGCTGATGTTGTTTTCTTCATCTTCCAATATCTTAATATTTGTAATCCACCATTAGTTGGTACAATTATAATCAAAGGGAAAAATAGAAATATTATTTATAATCCAAATCCGATTTTATCAGTTTATAAAATACTTCTAGTCTTCAGGTTCTTCCAACCCTAATCCAAATATATCACTGGGACAAAAGTTTATAAAGTATCAATTTGTAATCCAAATTGGCCCACCAAATCCCAAAAACAGTAAAAAAAAAGAAAAAAAAAGAAAGGAAAAGCAGAAAGAAAAAAAGAAAAACCCACAAAACAGTGATAAAAGTTGTCATAAGAAGAAGAAGAAAAAAATATTTGTAATCCAAATCGGCCCACCGAGCCCCAAAAATGCAATCACCAAATGTTCCTATCCAACACAAAGATTCGCAGAGGAGCAGTAATAAAAAAAGAGAAGAAAAACCTTGTTCAGAAAGCGAAGGGGGTATCTTGTACAGCCTTGTTTAATTTGCCTTGTTATGTTTTCCTTTTAAGTTCCAAGAGCTACACATTCAAAAGGGATTCCAGAGTTCCGCTCTCTATCTTAATTCTTCAGTCAAAACAACTCCTTATCACTTTAATTCACAGACTCTCAAGGCTGCTTCCCTTCCCTTCCCCCTCTTATGTCTTCTAATATTCACTTTAGTCTGTAGATGGCTCTGCTCTTCTCTTTACACTGTATATCTCAAAGTAAGTAAAAGATGTGATAGTTATAAGGAAAAGAAAGTTTGTGTAGTCACTTTTACATTAACCAATAGTTCCTAATTTAAAATTTAAGATATCCAGTCCAGTTTTCTATCTTAGCTCCTCCAACAAGTCCTTATCGGCCAATTCTTTTATTTATAATGGCTCCAAAAGCCTTCCTCGCTGTTTTTCTTCCGGAGGTGGAAAACCCGTTCCCACCTCCCCTCTCTGAGTCACACTCTCCACTGTTACTCCCCCAGGGGGCTCTTCTTGAAAAGAAAAAGAAAAAAGTTTAACAAGTCCTGTTTTAAAAGTATCTCACCCAGATCGATCACACCTTCCTCCATCTTCTCGCTCTTCCGGAGACTGCCCCAGATTTGTAGCGGCACACAATGGCCACCTTCCCAGCCGTCAGTTTGAGGAGCTTTCTCTGGATCGATCAGGGAGTTTGCGGACTCCCTGAGATCAATGGATTGTGCTCCCCTCATTTATCTCCCCTCTGAGGAGATGTAGACCCCCCTGGGGCCACCCAGCAGCTGGGATTTCAACTGTCTCATGGAGCTAGCCAAGAAACATGTCGTAACACTGTGAAGTCAGCCCCGCCCTCCAAACAGGGTGAACTTGAAGTACTAGTATATGAGCACAGGTATGATATACTGTAGTTGCCATTATTGAAACTTGGTCAGATGAAACACATGACTGGAATGTACTGCTGGAAGGATATAAACTATTCAAAAGAAACAGACCTAACAAAAGGGTAGGTGGAGTTGCATTATATGTAAATATCACTACACCTCTACAGAAATGCGTAAAACCAAGGATGAAAGCCTTCTTGAATGCATATGGGTTAATATAAAAGGGAAAAATGACATTGCCATAGGTATATACTAAAGGCCACACAACCAAGCAGAAGAAATAGATGGACTTTTTGCTAATCAATTGATGTATGTAGGAAACACACCACAGTAGTAATGGGGGACTTTAACTACTCTGACATCAACTGGGAGACTCCAATTTATTGTGACCCCGAGAATGACAGAAGCCATGGTCCTGGGGCTCGCATGGTTCAAGAAGTGGAATCCGTTGATTGACTAGGAGCAGAACCAAGTAAAAATGCAGAAGAAACTCTCTGGCCAGTTGCAGTGAAAGTGATAAAGAGCCACCATGAGCTGCTAATTAGAAAAGTTGAAAACAGAGGGCACGAGGAAAGCCCAGATGGGGGAGGAGCCAGAGCTCTCCATCCCCAAAGAATATTGGGACCTAGCTGAGGTGTTCAGTGAAAAGGAGTCTGATGTGTTTCCCCCTCACCGCCCTACAGACTGTGCCATCGAGATCATCCCCAGGGCCAAGCTGCCAAAACCCAAACCATACTCGATAACACCCCGAGAACTGGAAGAACTCCGGTCATTCATCAACAAGAATTTGGCCAGGGGTTTCATTTAGCTGGCAAAGTCACGCATGGCCGCACCCATGCTTTTCCAAGAAAAAATAGATGGTTGGCTTAGATTATGCATAGATTACTGTGAGCTTTATGCTATATATGTGGAGAATGTATACCCCCTTCCATTGATGAATGAGAGCATATGCACCAAGACAAATTCCTTGTGTGTCCAATCACACTTGGCCAATAAAAAATTCTATTCTATTCTATTCTATTCTATGAAAGACATGCTAGGACACCTGGCCAAAGGAAATTTTTTCACCAAATTGGACTTGAGGGAAGCTTACTACCAGGTACGGATTAAGAAGGGGGATGAGTGGAAAACAGTGTTTAACTGTCTGCTAGGCTGCTTCCAGTTCCGAGTGCTCCCGTTTGGGTTACAGGGAGCTCCTGTGGTGTTCATGCAGCTGATAAATGAGGTACCACATGAGCATTTATACAAAGGGGTATTGGTGCACTTGGATGATATTTTACCATACTTTTTGGAGTATAAGACACACCTACCTTTTTTGGGGAGGAAAACAAGAAAAAAAAATCTGCCTCTGCCTCTGCCTCTCAGCAATTTGCCTCCTTGCAGCAAACAGAAAACAGCCCGTTTCAGCTTCAGCACAGGCTGATCAACACAAAAAAAAAAAATCTGCCTCTGCCTCCCAGCAATTTGCCTCCTTGCAGCAAATAGCAAACAGCCCGTTTCAGCTTCAGCACAGCCTGATTAGCACAAGCAGCTAATTGTCGGTTGGATCAGCCTCCTGACGATCAGCTGTTTCAGGCTGCAAGGAATGCCATAGCCAATTGCCGCCTCCGCGCGCCCCATTTTTGGTGGGTGGGCTACATTCGGTGTATAAGACGCACCCAAATTTTCACCCTCTTTTAGGGGGGGAAGTGCGTCTTATACTCTGAAAAATACGGTAATCTACACCGACATGATGGAAGAGCATGTGAAATTAGTGAAAGCAGTTCTCAAAAAACTTCGGGGGCCCATTGTATGTGAAGCTCTCCAAGTGTGAATTACACAAGACTAAACTGGACTATTTGGGATACTGGATTTCTCAAGAGGGGGTAGAAATGGACTCAGAGAAGGTGTGCGCTGTCTTAGAGTGGGAAGCCTCTTGTACAACGAAGCAATTGCAAAGCTTCCTTAGCTTCATTAATTTTTATTGGCAATCTATCCCAGCCTTTGCTCAAATAGCACTGTCGATCACAAATCTCTTAAAAACCAAAGGGACTACTAAACCTAAGCTGAGCCAGCCACTAAAATGGACGATGGAACACCAAGCTGAGAAGCTGAAGCACCTTTTTGCGACTGAGCCGGTGTTGAAGCACCCTGAGCCAGACAAGCCATTTGTCATTCAGGCGAACACCAGCAATATATGGCAGTGAGGGAGGTGCTTCTCCAAAAGAACTCACAAGGGCAGCTACAACCCTGTGCATATACCTCACACAAACTTTCTGAAGCAGAAAGGTGCTGGGTGATCTGGGAGAAGGAAGCTTACACAATTCGCTGGGCTCTCCTCACTTGGAGACAATTCCTAGAGGGCAGCAAAGTCCCTTTTGAAGTCTGGACCGACCATAAGAATTTGGAAACACTAACCCCCCCCCAAAAAGTTATCCCCTAAGCAAGTCAGATGGGCTCAATACTTCAACCGGTTCATCTTCACCCTCTGCTACCTCCCAGGAGGGAAGAATTTCCTGGAAGATGCCTTGTCCAGGATGTCCCAGTATAACACTGCCAAAGAGGAAGTTGTCAACTCCATCATCCCTTCTGAGCAAATAGCCGCAGCCACCCTCACAAGGCAACAAAAAGCCTCAAAGGAACAAATAGCTGGCTACCTAGTCCAAGTGCTGAAGGGGGCTCTGACAAAGGATGAGTGATTCCAACTGCATAAAGAACTTTCACTAAGAGATGACCTGGCATGGATGGGGAGTAGATTATACATGCCCACGAGCCCGCAGACCCTGGTTCTGCAACACAGCCATGATACTAAGACCGTGGGGCATTTTGGGTTCATTAAAACCCTCCACCTGGTGAAACACCAGTTTTGGTGGCCATGCATTAAAAAGGACATAGAAAACTAAGTGGCCAGCTGCCCAGTCTGTGCTTCAGCCAAAAGATGCCCCAGCAAGACCCAGGACTGCTACAACCCGTCGCCAGCCCTACTGCCCCATGGAAGGAAATATCTATGGACTTTATTGTGGAATTACCAGAAAACACAGGAAACACCGTGATTTGGATTATTATGGACCTGTTCTCCAAGCAAGCCCACTTTGTGGCATGCCCCAAGATTCCGTCTGCACAAATTGTCAAAATCGAGCCGAGGTGGCGCAGTGGTTAGAGTGCAGCACTGCAGGCTACTTCAGCTGACTGCTAGCTGCAGTTCGGCGGTTCAAATCTCACCGGCTCAAGGTTGACTCAGCCTTCCATCCTTCCGAGGTGGGTAAAATGAGGACCCAGATTGTTGGGGGCAATATGCTGACTCTGTAAACCGCTTAGAGAGGGCTGTAAAGCACTATGAAGCGGTATATAAGTCTAAGTGCTATTGCTATTGTAGCAAAACTATTTGTGCAACATGTGTATCGGTTGCACGGAGCACCTGAGCACATAATTTCAGATTGCAGCATCCAATTTACATCAAGGTTTTGGCAAGAGTTTCTGAGGAGCTTAGGTACCTCCCAGGGCCTAAGCTCTTTCCACCACCCTCAGACCAATGGAGGCTGTAGACGTATGAATGGCATGCTATAACAATACATCTGCTGTTACATGAATTACCAGCAAGACAACTGGGCTGAACTCTTACCTTTTGCCAAGGTAGCCTATAATAATTCAGTGCACAGTAGTACTGGGTTTTCCCCGCTCCAAGTAGCCACCGGCCTGGACTTTGTACCTATGCCAGAGGTCCCTCAACATACCCCTCAGCTGGCATTGATGGCTGAATGGCTCCAAACCCTGCAGAATACTTGGCCCATGGTCCGTAAGGTGCTTGATGAGGCAAGAGAAGCTTATAAGCATCAAGCCAATAAGAAGAGGGTGCCAGAGAAAGAATTTAAAGTAGGAGATAAAGTTTATCTTTCTACCAAATATCTGCAGTCACGACAACCCTGCAGGGACCATTTCCCATCACCCAGCTCATAAAACCTGTGACGGTTGAACTGAAATTGCCTAAAACCCTTAAGCCCATCCACCCTGTCATTGGTTCACCCTTGCATCCTGCCACGAAGCCACCACCCCCTCCTATCCTAATAAAAGGGGAACAACATTTTGAGGTCAAGGAAATCCTTCATTCTAGCCTTCATAAGGGGAAATTGCAATACTTAATACTGTGGAAGGACTTTCTGTCCTCAGACACCAAGTGGGTTTATGCGTCCCATGTACGCTCCCCTCAATTCACGTGCCAATTCCATGCTAGATACCCAAACAAACCCAAATGATGCAACTGTACATAGGCTGTTACTAACTATCCAGATGTTTTGTCTTGTAGGACTAGTTCTTTTTTTCTGGAGGGGCAGCATGTCATGGCTGCCAGTCTGCAAGCCAAGCCTCACAAGCCTGACAGCCTGACATTAGCAATTAGGAAGGGAAAAGAGGGTTGGAATGCAGAGAGGAGATGGGAGGGGGGAATGGAAAGCCAAGCTGTGCCGGGCTGAGGAGCAAGGAACACCAGCTAGCTCAAGGTCACCCATCGGAATGCATAGCAGAAAAAGCCCCCAAACTGAGAGTCTGTTACCTAAACAATATACAAGCACCTAATTGGACATTTAGTGATAACGAGGTGGCTGGGGGAATGGAGAAAATTAATTGCATCGTTTGAGTGTGAAAACACTAGAATCAGCTTTGCTACTTCTGTAACCACCTAAGGTTTAGTAAAGTATACTCTTGATAAACAATGGGCCAGGAGTCTTTCTTTGCTAGGTGCAACGGTTGACATCTATCTAACAAAATGAAATTCAGTGGTGAGAAAAGTAAGGTTTTACACTTAGGCAAGAAAAACCAAATGTACAGGTATAGAATATGTGGTATTGGCTCAACAGCTGTAACTGTGAGAGGGATCTTGGAGTCCTAGTTGACAATCACTTAAATATGAGCCAACAGTGTGCTGCAGCCACCAAAAAAGCCAGTGCAATCCTTTGGCTGCATTAACAGAGGGATAGAATGAAGATCACTTGAAGTGTTACTGCTTTATAATGCCTTGGTGAGACCACACTTGGAATATTGTATCCAGTTTCTGCTTTGATTAACTCACTATACAGTATATGAGGGTGGGAATTCATCTTAGCATTTCCAAGATATCCCAGCTATGTATCATATTCCACACAGCTGGACAAGAGCAAGCAAGAGAAGAACTACACAGAATTCAGTAAGGTATCTTTAATGCTAATCTGAGGTAAATGCAGACTCTTGGAAACTGTTAGAGGAATTTCCCATCCCCATTATAGTGGCCAGTCACTTTCTCTTAGTCCTAGGAAGGAGGCCATTGGCAAACCACTTCTGAAAAACCTTGCCAAGAAAACTGCAGGGATTTGTCCAGGCAGTCTCCAAGAATTGGACATGACTGAACACAAGAAAAAAAATGATAAGGCTTGGCATTGTGGTAGCTCCAAGACTATCTCTACTTAAGTTCAGATCACCTGATGTAGAGCGCCTGGGAAAATCTATTAGTAACTGACACACAGAAACACCCATTTCTGTGCAATTAGGTGGATGGAGGCCCACAAATATTTTTCTGCACTGGTGTTGATATGATGGATCAGTTCCTCTATTGTTAGACTTTGGAAATTAAAAACAGACCTATTTAAGAGGACCTTTGTTTTATGGCTGTCACCATCTATTTTTATTGCTTTTTGATAGGTTGTTTTATTATTTCATCTGTGGTTGTTTATTTATTGTTATGCAAAATTACTAGTACTGTGGAAGTTTTATTGTTGAGACTGTAACCCACTGGTAGTTTTTCAACAGTGGTGGGCCAAAAATTGGACAGATAAATAAATAAAAATATTGTGAGTTAAGTCATTCTTTTCCTAATGAAAAATGATGTAAGTATAAATAATTCACTTCTAAATTTTTATATCTCTTTTCCCAGCTCTAGATTTTTAATTAAGAATTGGTAAAATAAATGTAATATTAAATCACTCTGCTGGAGTATGAGGGGAAGAATACATAAAGAAACAAGCTTTTGGATGTCTTTCAAAAATGGAGCAAAATTTATTCATGCTGCCAGTAGCAGTTGTATATGTTGCATCTTATTACAGGTAGTCCTTGACTTACAACAGTTCATTTAGTGACCGTTCAAAGTTACAACGGCACTGAAAAAAGTGACTTTTGACTGTTGCAGCATCCCCATGGTCATGTGATCAAAATTCAGACGCTTAGCAACTGACTCATATTTATGATGGTTGCAGTGTCCCAGGGTCATGTGATCCCCTTTTGTGACTTTCTGACAAGCAAAGTCAATGGGGAAGCCAGATTCACTTAACAACAATGTCACTAACTTAATTAACAACTACAGTGATTCACTTAACAACTGTAACAAGAAATGTCGTAAAATGGGGCAAGGTTACCTTAAAAATGTCTCACTTAACAACAGAAATTTTGGGCTCAGTTGTGGTCGTAAGTCAAGGACTACCTGTATAACCTTTGTTTCACTTCATCACCTTCCATCCAAAGCTGTGTTGTTTTAACAGAAGCACCTTTGTTAAATGCATGGAAAATGAAGAATACAACTTAAACTTGGAGAGCAAGATTATTTTAATGCACTGCTGATCACTGCAAACTTAAATTAAAACAAGTCTCCAAAAGAAAATGGTGTAATGATACCAGCATTGGAAACCACAGTGTTGATTTCAAACAGCCAGTGAGTTAGCTCTTGACACAATAACTCAAATAAAAAGGGTTCAAAATGTTAACATTAAAAGTATTATGGTACAAACCCATACAAAGTAATTATCATTAAAATTAACTTTATAGGTATAATTTTATAAGAGACTTGATTTAAATTGCTTCTGTCTATTCTAGGAGTCCGGTGAAGAGCAATAGACACCAGCTGGCTCATAATACATTTAATTTAATTTAATTTAATTTATAAAATTTATATGCCGCCCAACTCCTGAAGGACTCTGGGCGGCTTACATCATAAAAAATAAAACATGTAAAAACAATTAAAAAAAACCATCCATATTTAAAATAAAACATTCACACAACCATGCATGGGCCAATCAGAACAACTATTGGCCCCAGGCCTGCCGGAAAAGCCAGGTCTTAATGGCTTTACGGAAGGCCAGTAAGGTGGGGGTAGTACGGATCTCGGGGGGAAGTTGGTTCCACAGAGTCGGAGCGGATACAGAGAAGGCCCTCCCCCGCGGTCCCGCCAGCCAGCACTGTCTGGCCGACGGGACCTGAAGAAGGCCAACCCTGTGTGACCTCACTGGTCGATGGGAGGAATGTGGTATAAGGCGGTCACACAGATAAACTGGTCCTGAGCCATGTAGGGCTTTAAAGGTAACAACCAACACCTTGAATTGTGACCGGAGCGCAATCGGCAACCAATGCAGCTCGCGAAGAATGGCACTTGTGTGGGTGTACCTTGGCACACCCACAACTGCTCACGTTGTAGTCTCCGGACTCTCTTAAAGGGTAGCCCGATG
>QLTV01003304.1:135696-152952 GCA_003457575.1 Thermophis baileyi | reverse complement strand
CACTCATTCATTCATTCATTCATTTTATTTGCCACCTATCTTGTAATAAAATGACTCTGGGCGGCTTATGGCATTACAATTTATAGCATTTCAGGATTCGAATATTAAAATCCTAACAACTAATTGTTCTCAATGTTGGGACTGTGGTAGGAAAAGGAACGGACTAAGTCAATAAACCAGCCGATCAAATATATATTTAAAATGTGTAAAATTTAAATGGTCCAGGCCGCACAAAGATGAGACGCAAAGATTCTAAATTTTAATCCTAAACGCGTAAAATGGGAATTACTTTTCCAGGAGTCCGTCCGCAATCAGAATTAAAGTTGTGTTTAATCTCACTGTTAAATGCAGATTCTCCTGTGCAACTATTCGTGTGGTCCAAAATGGGCTATTTGAGGTTTGCTGCATGCATATAATTTCAGAAACAAACAAACAAACAAAAAAAGGAATGTTGTTGAAACATTTTTTTCTCTCTCTATACTTCAAAGTTGTGAGTTGAGCATAGTGAAATTAGGGGTGAAACCTACACACCTAGCCTTTTCTTCAGAAAATCATCGAACAAATGCCAGAGTTTGGAAGAGGAAATTGAATTAGATCACTATGCTAGCACAGGTATTTCTCGACTTACGACCACAATTGATAACACAATTAATAACACAGTTTTGTTATTAAGTAGAATAGAATTAGAATAGAATTCTTTATTGGCCAAGTGTGATTGGACACACAAGGAAATTGTCTTGGTGCATATGCTCTCAGTGTACATAAAAGAAAAGATAAGTTCGTCAAGAATCACAAGGTACAACACTTAATGATAGTCATAGGGTACAAATAAGCAATCAAATCATAGTAGGAACCAGTCAATATAATTTGTAAGGCTACAAGCAACAAAGTTACAGTCATTCAGTCATTAGTGGGAGGAGATGGGTGATGGGAACGATGAGACATTTGTACAGAATCATGAGGTACAACACTTTATGATTGTCATAGGGTACAAATAAGCAATCAGGAAACAATCAATATTAATATAAATCGTAAGGATACAGCAACAAGTTACAGTCATACAGTCATAAGTGGGAGGAGATGGGTGATAGGAACAATGAGAAGACTAATAGTAATAGTAATGCAGCCTTAGTGAGTGGTTTGACAGTGTTGAGGGAATTATTTGTTTAGCAGAGTGATGGCATTAAGGAAAAAACTGTTCTTGTGTCTAGTTGTTCTGATGTGCAGTGCTCTATAGCGTCGTTTTGAGGGAGAGTGAGACGTTAAGTGAGTTTTGCCCCATTTTACGTGGTTAAGTGAACCACTGCAGTTATTAAGTTAGCAACACAGTTGTTAAGTGAATCTGGCTTCCCCATACGTTTTCCGAAACAGATAATTGTAAACATAAAATATTTTTATGTTTAGGTAGTCCTCGACTTACGACTGCAACGGAGCGCAAAATTTCTGTTGCTAAGCGAGACGGTCGTTAAGTGAGTTTTGCTCCATTTTAGGACCTTCCTTGCCGCAGTTGTTAAGCGAATCACCGGAGTTTTTAAATTAGTAACCCGGTTGTTAAGTGAGTCTTTGCTCGTCAGAAGGTCGCCAAAGCGGATCACATGACCCTGGGAATACGGCGGCCGTCGTAAATATGAACCAGCTGCCAAACATCTGAATTTTGATCACGTGACCCTGGGGATGTTGCAAAGAGCGTAAGTTCGAAAACCGCTCCTAAGTCACGTTTTTCAGGGCCGTTGTAACTTTGAACGGTCACTAAACGAACTGTCGTAAGTCGAGGACTACCTGCAATATTAACTTCATTAAGCTCTCCCCTAGGGGTATGTTCGTTGCCTGGACTTATTTATAAGAATAATAAAGGCAAATTTAAAAAAAAACAAAACAGAGAAATCTTTGAAAGAAATAAGCCAAGCAGGCTGTTTCCGCCCCCTATCTTCTGCTGCCGTATCTCAAAACGAATTGCGCCCTCTGCTGGGATAAGAATATAACGTTTTTATTTCAAGTAAATTTGCTGGAAGGTTACATAAAAAGGGTCTTGGGCTGAAATTACTGAAAGGGTGGAGGAAGATGATACGATATGCAAGGTAATTTCATACCCGGCCGGTTTAGGGAAGGAAACGTATTATTTAAAGACCCCATTCAGAAATAAGCTAAGCAGAGCTGTCCGTTTATTTATTTATTTATTTATTTATTTTATTTTATAAAATTTATATGCCGCCCAACTCCCGAAGGACTCTGGGCGGCTTACATCATAAAAAAATAAAACATATAAAAGCAATTTTAAAAAAAACATCTATATTTAAAATAAAACATTCACACAATCATGCATGGGCCAATCAGGACAACTATTGGCCCCAGGCCTGCCGGAAAAGCCAGGTCTTAACGGCTTTACGGAAGGCCAGTAAGGTGGGGGTAGTACGGATCTCGGGGGGAAGTTGGTTCCACAGAGTCGGAGCAGTTTCCCCTTAAGAGGAAGACCGTTCCGGCCCAATGCAGCAGGATCTGGATCTGCCAAGAAAATCAGCTTTGTGGAATCCTTAAATCTAGTCCAACGGGTTGGCTAAGCCGGATTCGGATGAGATGCGCAACGAAAGCACGGATGGTATATCCTGGGTCAAGAGGTCCCTCACAGATTGGATGTTGGGTTGCTTGGTTTTGTTTTTGTTTTGTTTTTAAAGAAAAAATAGAGGAGGCGGGTTGACTTTTCACACGATTGAACAAACCTCCTGGAGGTAACACAGGTTGGAGAAAAGGGGTCAGCTCAAGGTTTGGGGTATGGGGTGGGGGTGGGGACTGGCTGTAGACTCTGTGAAGGTTTCCAGGGAAGCGGAGTGTAATCAGATGCTAAAGATTCAAGTTGGAAAATAAATACATACAAGAAAGATAAAAAAAGAACATTGGGGAGGAGATTTGAGCTTCCTCCCTCCCTCCCCCTTCCTTCTTTCCTTCTTTCTTTCCTTCCTTCCTTCCTTCCATCCTCCCCTTCCCTTTTTCCTCCCTCCTCCCCTCCTTCTTCCTCCCTTCTTCCCTTCCCTTTCCTTCCTTACTTCTCTCCTCCCATTTCCCTTTTCCTCCCTCCATTCCTCCTTCCCTCCCTCCCTTCCTCCTTCCCTCCCTCCCTCCATCTTCCTTCCTTCTTCCCTTCCCTTCATTCCTTCTCTCCTCTCATTCCTCTTTTCCTCCCTCCCTCCTTTCCTCCTCTTCCTTCCTTCCTCCCCTCCCCTTCCCCTTCCCCTTCCCTTTTCCTCCCTCTCTCCGTCCCAACCATCTCCCTCCCTCTCTCTTCTCCTTCCTTCCTTCCTTTCTTCCTTCCTTCCTTCCTTCCTTCCTTCCTTCCTTCCTTCCTTCCTTCCTTCCTTCCTTCCTTCCTTCCTTCCCTCCCTCCCTCCCTCCCTCCCTCCCTGGGCCTCCTTAACTTGTAATTAATCTGAAGAGCTTCTGAAGTGAGCATTAGGTGGCAACTAAAATTCTAATATCAGAAAGAAGAGGAGAAGGGGAGCCAGGAGGCACTTAGAAAAAAACACACCTCTGTGTTACTGTCCTTCATTTTTCAGAAGGTCTGGAGGGGGTGAAAGACGCCTATAAAGAGGACAATTAAGGAGAATAGACAGGCACAATAGTTATTTGACAGAAATCTTTCCACTTACCAGCGGGAATAACCATCAAAGATAGATTATGACACACGCATCTTACAGGAAAATACATCTAATTCTTTTTTTCCCCCAATGGAAAAATAATGGCATCAAACAATAAACTCAACTGCAAAGTCCTTTGCCATCTTTGATTACTGAATCAAGTAAAAAAACAAAACAAAACCAGAACAGAAGAATTTTGAAAGCAATTATCAGGCAGAAAACCTGGACCTTATTTTTTTTACAGTGAAAGCAAGCATTTAAGAGAGCCCAGCAGAGATAATGAACTTGAAAGAGAGGCAATGATTCTCTTCTGCCATGATTATTAGAAATGATATCTAATAAGATAAAAGCTCGGCTGATTTGATCCATTCCAGTCTAGATTTTCTGCCAAAGGAATGCAGACCCAATGAGCAAGTTACCAAAAAGTTATATATTTTTTCTTTTGCATACAAGATACACATCTAGTAAGAGAAGAGACAGCAAGAGAGAGAAGCTACAATTTCCCAATCAATCAGAATAGAGCTGGAAGGGACCTTGGAGGTCTTCTAGTCCAACCCCCTGCTCAAGCAGGAGAACCTGTACCATTTCAGACAAGTGACTGTCCAGTCTCATCTTGAAAAACTCCAGTGATGGAGCACCCACAACTTCTGAAGGCAACTTCTGTTCCACTGATTAATTGTCCTCACTGTTAGGAAGTTTCTCCTTAATTCCAGGTAGCTTCTCTCCTTGATGAGTTTCCATCCGTTGCTTCTCATCCTGCCTTCTGATGCTTTGGAAAATAAGTTGACTCCCTCTTCTTTGGGGCAGCCCCTCAAATACTGGAAGACTGCTCTCATGGTCCTTCTTTTCTCTAGACCAGCCATACCCAGTTCCTCAGGGGTGGGTTGTGACTTACCTCGCTGCCGGTTCGCTTCCTCCTGCGCTGCGTGGGCGCGCACATGTTGCGCGCCACATGGCCGCACCGCACAGGCACACGCACGCTCAGTGCTGAAAATCCAGCTTCTGCGCATGCGCAGAATCAAAAAACAGCTTACGGCGCCTACGGTTTGGGGGCGTGTCCAGCCAGCCATCGCTGCCGGTTCAGCGAGCAGGGGGGAATTCCTGCTACCGGTTCTAAAGAGCCGGTCCGAACCGGCAGGAACCCACCTCTGCAGTTCCTGCAACCGTTCTTCATTTGTCACAAGGAATCTGTCAAAACAACAACAACAGGAGAAGATTGAAACTTGTTGGTCCTTCCAGGCAGCCAGTGATGTTCTTGAGAACTTTGAACCGAAGGGAGGGCTCCGAGTTTGAATTACTGGAAGTACCTAGAGAAAAATCAAGAGAGAATGACTGAGAACCAGATGGGGCTTGCTTATTAAACTTGCAATGACCCTGGTAGCTGTATTCTTCCTAAGAATAAGCAGGAGGGGGGAGAACTGACGGAGCTGCTGGGCTGTCCCAACTGGAAAGACATTCCACACATGCATTTCTCCAGATAGTATCCTAGGTTACCGGAGTCAGCAGGAGGGGTGGGGTTTTTACAGCCCCCCCCAACGTGGTCCATTGGAGAATGTGATTTATGACATGCCCAGGGAGGAGGGTGGGGGAGCCAGGGTCATGGGGGCCTGTAAATTACGTGAGGTCAGAGTTGACTCCACCGGAGTAATTGCCAGAATGTTGCTCCTAATAAATGACTATATTTCTTTTGAAACTTGGCTCGTGGCTCATGAATTAATTAGGGCATCTTTCGGACACTTCACACTCTTAGCTTGAGGGCTGCTGTGAGCAATTCAAAGAAAAGAAAAGAAAAATAACTTGGCCATCAGAAGCTGACATAGCTAAGAGGAGAAGCTAAGACGTTCAGAAGACATTGCCATACGATCCCAGCCAGCCAAGAACTGTCTAGATCTGGGGTCTCCAAACTTTGAACTTGCTCATCTCTGGACCCTTGTTTAGATGCCCCTAACCATTGCTGGTGCTAAATTTCACGTCACCTCCATAGAACACAGAATAACAGGATCCGAAGGGACCTTGGAGGTCTTGCAGTCCACCCCCCTGCTTGAGAAGGAGACTTTATACTATTCCGACAAATTGTTGTCTTCCTTGATGCCAGGAATGGCTTTGCTTCCAAGGTGTCTTAGACAAGTGTCAAAGCCACAACCTGCTGGCTAGTCTGTATAGGAGACATTGTGTCATGCCCCCCGTCGGAGCCTGAATCCGCGGAGGAGGATGGGTCGGAGCTGGGGCTGACGGAGGTCGAGGGGGTGGCCTTGTTGGCTTCGGAGGAACTCAGGGAGGAGCAGGACCATGCAGCCCCGGGCCCCTCGGGATTGGGAGGGCTTGCCAGCAGGGAGGAACGGATGCAGGATGACCGAGAGAGGGCAGGCAATGGAGATAAAGAGTGACGGAGCTCAGGTGATGAGCAAGGACGGCCCCCTCCTGATCCCCGAGCACGGAGAGTGGAGACGAGGCAGGAACAGCGCAGACTGACCCGACTACTCGGGAGGAGAGCGCCCCGCCCCTCTTCACAAGGCACACCTGGGGATTGAGACTTAAGGAGACGCTGTTGGGATGGGCGTTTGTCGGGAACAAACACTGACTTTGTGGAGTTTGGTGTGCCGTTGCCGACGTCTGGAGTTTGAAGGACTCTTGTTCCTTGCTTCGTGGACTTTGTCTTGTTCCTTTGCCTCACTGGACTTCTTGCCTTGAAGCCATTGTGCTAACAGCGTTTTGCTGGACTCCTCGCAGCCAGAGGCTGCTGTGTGTGTGTGTGTGTGTGAGCGCTTTGCTCCGGGACTTGCCAGAAATGTGTGAGCATTTGGGGGAAAGTTGGAGCAATAAAGGGAAGTTTTGAACTATCAGCTGGCTGTGTTGTCTTCATGCCTGGTCCCGGGTCATCACACATTGGTGGTCAGCTAGGGAGGGTTTGTGGTTGACCCTTCTAGCTCTTCCTGGCAGGTGTTGACTTATTTCTGGCAAGTGAAGGCACAACTAAGAACTCTGGCTAAAGTTAATTCATGCAATTCTGGAGTTGCATCAATCCCTCTTGAACGTCCGTTGATCGAAGCAAAGACTAGGGAGAAAAATGAGACTATTATTTTTTTTGCAGCTGTTGTCAATAAGATGAAATTCTACTTGTGAAGCTGGGTTCCAGGCAGGAACAGATGTCCCTAAAATTCAAGATGGTGGCTACCGCCATGTGAATCAATTCGCCACGTTCACACATGCATCAAAAGGGATGGGTTTGGATCTCACAGTGGTGGCCTCAGGAACGGTTTTCACTTACCTTCCCTACCAGTTCGCAAATGTGAGCCCACCGTCTGCACATGCGCGCAGCCTCAAAAACGTGCACCAATAGGATAGCATAGAGCCGGTGGGGTGGGCGGAGGTGGGTGGGCCCACCTGTGATTTCCGCTACCGGTTCGGGCAAACCGGTCCGAACCGTCTGAATACCACCTCTGGGTGGCCTCCACCTCACCATACTTCAAGCTGTTTCCAGGCTCCGTTCTTGCTTCCTCTCCCTTTGGTTTGAGAAAAAGGGGCTTTGGGAAGAACAAATGCTTTGTTTTATATTCTTAAAGGGTTTTTTTTTCCATGCTGGTGTCAGAGCTGATCTTTAGCGAATTTTTTCTTTCTTTCACCCTTACGGCTGGAGACCAGAATGTAGAAAAGGACTTCCATCAAAGACCAAAAAAAAAAAATGTTCTCACCTTTGGCCCAATCTTGACTTTCATCCTTTTGCCTCACGACTCTCCAGAAATAAACCCTGATTCCAACGTGGCTTTTGTTAGAAGAAAGGTCATCAGTCCTGATCCAGCCGGAGATCCTGCATTAATTATAAAACACCACCGCAATGCTTCAGCCATCAACATTGACAATATGCTGACATTAGTTGAGGTCACGTCAGAATTGCGTAAATGGGTGAGTGAACACTTTCACACAGAGGACTGTTGTTGTTGTTAGTCGCGAAGTCGTCTCCGACCCATCGCGACCCCATGGACAATGTTCCTCCAGGCCTTCCTGCCCTCTACCATCCCCCGGAGTCCATTTAAGCTCACGCCGACTGCTTCAGTGACTCCATCCAGCCACCTCGTTCTCTGCCGTCCCCTTCTTCTTTTGCCCTCAATCGTTCCCAGCATTAGGCTCTTCTCCAGTGAGTCCTTCCTTCTCATTTGGTGGCCAAAGTATTTGAGTTTCATCTTCAGGATCTGGCCTTCTAAAGAGCAGTCAGGGTTGATCTCCTCTAGGACTGAGCGGTTGGATTGCCTTGCAGTCCAAGGGACTCGCAGAGGACTGACCCACTGCCAAAACGGGATGGAATCTTGACTCCGTACCAACAGAAAGTTTCTCTTTCCAAATGTTAAATGCCAAATGTTCAGCAGGTCTTCTTTGATTAGCAGAATTGGGATTGGCTTATATCTTCTTTGGCAGATTAAACTCTCTCCATACGACCTGTCGGTATTCGGGATCCACTCGATCTCATTTGAATTCAATTTCATCTCTCCTTTTAAATTTTTCGCAGCTCGTTTCTAAGGCTTTTCATCACTTTCCCCTTTATACTGTAAGCAGCTCTGTGTGAATTCAAGGCTAGAGCTACCTGAATTGTAAAAACAAAACAAAAAAACCCTTCAATTTCTCTTTGGCGTGTAGTAACAATCTTTGATGCAATATACCATAACAGCAATACCAATAGCACTTAGACTTATATACCGCTTCACGGTGCTTTACAGCCCTCTCTAAGCAGTTTACAGAGTCAGCATCTTGACCCCAACAATCTGGGTCCTCATTTTACTGACCTTGGAAGGACGGACGTCTGAGTCAAACTTGGAGCCGGTCAGGATCGAACTCCTGGCACTGGGCAGAGTTAACCTGCAATACTGCATTCTAACCACTGGGAAGGAAGGGAGGGAGGGAGGAAGGAAGGAAGGAAGGAAGGAAGGAAGGAAGATGAAGAAAATGAAAACAAAAAGGAAGGAAGGAAGGAAGGAAGGAAGAAAGGAAGGAAGGAAGGAAGGAAGGAAGGAAGGGGAAGAAAATGAAAACAAAAAGGAAGGGAGGAAGGAAGGAAGGAAGGAAGGAAGGAAGGAAGGAAGGAAGGAAGGAAGGAAGGAAGGAAGGAAGGAAGGAAGGAAGGAAAATAGCAATAGCACTTAGACTTATATACTGCTTTACAGGGCTTTACAGCCCTCTCTAAGCGGTTTACAGAGTCAGCCTCTTGCCTCCAACAATCTGGGTCCTCATTTTAGTGACCTCGGAAGGACGGAAGGCTGAGTCAACCTTGAACTGCCAAATGGCAGGCAGCCGGCAGTCAGCAGAAGTAGCCTGCAGTACTGCACTCTAACCACTGAGCCACCGTGGCTCAGGTATAGTTCTTGGCTTACAACAGTTCATTTAGTGACCGTTTGAAGTCACAACAGCACTGAAAAAAGTGACTTATGAGCATATTGTGCACTTATGACCATTGCAGCATCCCCCAGGATCACGTGATTGACATTCAAATTCTTGACAACTGACTCACACTTATGATGGTTGCAGTGTCCCCGGGGTCACGTGATCCTCTTTTGCGACCTCCTGATAAGCAATGGGGAAGCCAGATTCACTTAAGAACCGTGTGACTAACTTTAACAACTGCAGGGAGTCCCTTAACAAATTCACTTAACAAACGTGGCAAGAAAACTCCTAAAATCGGGCAAAACTCATTTAACAAATTTCTCGCTTAGCAACAGAAATTCCGGGCTCAATTGCGGCTGTAAGTCGAGGACTACCTGTCTATGAAGAAATTAAAAAGTATCTTTTAACTCTATTTTTATAGGAAGGCATATTTAGTAAAGCAAGAATATTTAGTAAGGCAATGACCACGTAGCACTATTTAGACAAATGTTATTTGTTCAGCAGGCTTGACTTGGTACAACTGAAAAAGTGTGATTTATGCCAACACGTTTTGCAAAAAGAGAGTTTCTCCTTTTCTCTGTTCAATTCTCAAAAGTAACCAGCGTCCACCTTTCTCTCTCTTTCTCTCTCTGTGTCTTACTCACACACACACAGTCACGTACACACATACTGTTGTGGCCCGCTAGCTGCCAGTGGAGCTGGCGGCAGACTCAGATGATGAGGAGGTTGGGGAGGAACCTGGGCCAGCTCTGGAGTCTTGGGAAGGCTCTGATGGATGCTCTGCGTTGGACGCAAAGATAGAGCCAGGGCCGTCCGACATTTCCCAGCCACCGGAGAGGCAGCTGCCTTTGGAGGCTGAGATAAGTGGGGAGGAAGAACAGCTGGGGCCTGTTCCAGATGCACGTTTGCGCAGAGCAGTTAAGAGAGGAGAACAATGGAGGACAAGGAGTCGACTAGGGAAGCAAGGCACACATGGACGCTGAATGACCCCTCCCTGGCTGGGGAATAAATAGAAGGAAAGGGGAGTGGTTGTTGTAGGAGACAACAGTTCGTATTTCTGAAGATTTTGCTCATTGTGTTTCGTGCCACAAAGACTGCTTGCCAGAACTTAATTTGCAGCTTTTCGTCTGGGAGCTCTCGCAAGGAACTGATAAGGTCTGTTACTGCAGTTAACTCCTTGCAGGACTCTTGTCTGGATTTTTCGGTGGGTGAATGCCATTAATTCACAGGAGATAAATAAACAGTGGTTTTTCGTGACAAGGAGTCTGTTTCTTGTTTCTGCTAAGGCTGGGTCAGAACACATAGCCTCACCAACACCAACTAAAAGTTTTTGCCTTTTTCCTTCTAGGGTGCTGAGAAAATTTTGTCAATGAATGAATCGGGAGAACTGCAGGACCTCTTAACCAAAATTGAGGTAATTAACGTGCTTAGCAATAACCATATGGAATAAAACCTCACATTTCCTTGTCACAAGAGTGTGTCATTATATTGATCCAAATATATACAAAAGGCCTGCTTGGTTTCTCCAGACAAATCTTTATTGAAGTATTTAAAGATTTTTACCCTTTGTGTTCTAATTGCTAAGACTATTTGCCTTAAAATGATAGACTATTGAATTCTCCTGTGGATGGTTAAGAATATAGGCTCATATAGACCCATTATGCTGGGGATCCGTGAGAGAATTCTGGGAGTTAACCATTAGTTAACCAGATTTAACCGTGGTTTCAACTGGGAAGCTGTGAGCATCCCAGATCAAGCTAAATCCAAAAATGCTAGAGAATTCTTGGAAGCCCAGCAAGCATACAAATTAGCCATCAACGGGCACATAGAGGTAAACAACATTTGCACACTATTCAAAAGAGACAGTCAAAAAGTCAGAAAGGAAACAGAAAGACCAGAGTATCTCCTCAACACCCAGATAAGCAGAGATTAACATCAAGGTCAACTCTAGAACAACAACTAAGCCATAAACAACAGCCCAATCAAGGAATCACCAAGAACATTCCTAGCAAACCCCTAGATTATAAAATTAGAGGAAACCCCACTCCCTTCTACAAATGATGAAGTTACCTGGTTTGGTAATGAAACGTCTGCAAGAAAATCACCAAACTCAGAGAGTACCAAGGACCCAACAATTTGTCGTCGTCCTCTACCTCCTCCTCCTCCCTTCTCCTTCATTCCTCCTCCCCTCCTCCTCCTCCTCCTCCTCCTCCTCCTCCTCCTCCTCCTCCCACACACCCTTCTAGTATGGATGATGTTACCTAGTTTGGATAATGAAACATTTACAAGAACCTCTCCTCCTCCTCCTCTTCTTCTTCCTCCTCCTCCTCCTCCTCCTCTTCTTCTTCTTCCTCCTCTTCCTCCTCCTCTTCTTCTTCTTCCTCCTCTTCTTCCTCTTCCTCCTCCTCTTCCTCCTTCTCCTCCTCCTCCTCTTCTTCTTCTACTACTTCTTCCTCTTCCTCTTCCTCTTCCTCTGCTTCCTCCTCCTCCTCCTCCTCCACCACCACCACCACCACCATCACCACCACCACCACCACAAATCTCATTCCCTTCTAGCACTGATGATGTCAGCTATGGTTAATGAAATCTCTGCAGGAAAACAACCAAGCTCAGAGAGCACGAAGGACTGCACCATTTTGGGGGGCTTGAAGTCCACCCATCTCAAAGTTGCTAGGGTTGAGGATCCTGGGTCTAACGCCACTAATAGATGCCATTGTTCTTTTCCCCTCCTGTTTCTGTAGAGAGTTCAACACCCCCACGAGTGCCTCTCCTGTGGGGGCTTCGGTTTCCTTCCGTGCTCAATGTGCCATGGGAGCAAGATGTCCATGTTCCGGAACCGTTTTACAGACTCCTTCAAAGCCCTCAGGTGCACTGCATGCAACGAGAACGGCTTGCAACGTTGCCAGAACTGCACGAGCTGAGAATGGCGTGCGTCTCACCCGCGCAACCCAAACCCACACGCACAACCTCATTTTGTTATGTCGACAGAGCCGTTTGTGATGCTCTATTTTTTTTTAAATTAAAAGCCACCGCGTTTAATCTAGTTGAATCAATTCAGCTCATTTGTGAAATATGTATATATATATATAAAGGGAGTCCACACTGAATCAAACAAGAAGCCAAGATTTTTATCTGCAGTCAAAGTTACTCTGCAGATCCTGTGCAGATATAAGCAGAGTTGGTCACATCGGCTTGGTGTTCATAATAAATTTTTTTAAAAAAATTCTGAGCCAATTCCAAATGTAGAGTGACTACCAAATATTAATAATGAGTAAGTTAAGGGAAGAAAGACAGTTTGGTGTAGTGGTTAAGGCATCAGTCTAGGAACTAAGAAACTGTGAGTTCTAGTCCCACCTTAGCCATGAAAGCTGACTAGATGACTTTGGACAAATCACCAGGAGACGGTGAGTTCTAATCCCACCTTAGCCATGAAAGCTGACTAGATGACTTTGGACAAATCACCAGGAGATGGTGAGTTCTAATCCCACCTTAGCCATGAAAGCTGACTAGATGATTTAAGGCCAATCACCAGGTGATGGTGAGTTCTAGTCCCACCTGAGCCATGAAATCTGACTGGATGACTTTGGACAAATCATCAGGAGACGGTGAGTTCTAGTCCCACCTTAGCCATGCAATCTAACTGGATGACTTTGGGCTAATCACCAGGATATAATGAGTTTGTGCCACCTTAGGCACAAAAGTTAGCTGGGTGACCTTGGGCCAGTCACTTTCTCTTAGCCCTAGGAAGCCAACAATGGTAAACTTGACTTGAAGGGTCTATGACAATTCACCACGGCCAACTCGCCATGGCCAACTCCTTGCAGGACAAGCGTTACACTAATATCAAAGAATCATTAAAGAAAGGATGCAAAAGGAGGGACAGAATGAAATGTGAATGGCCAAAATTAAAATAATTTGTATTTATTTTAAATAATTGAATAGAATTGTTAAATTGTCCTGCAATGAGTTGCTTCGTGGTGAGTTGGCTGTGGCCAGTTGTCCTGCGCCAAGTTGGCTGCAGTGAGTTTTCCGCAACGAGTTGGCTGTGGCAAATTGTCCATTCCCTGACTTGACAAAGGCATCTACACAAGCCTTCACATGTGTGCGCACAAGACAAAAAGTAGGAAGGATTCCATGGATGGAAATCTTGAAAGGAGTAAATTCAGAAGGAGAAGTTCTGAAAAAATGAGGGAATCAACGTCAAAACACGTGAAAGAGAAGGAAAAAGGGGAGGTATCTGCTAAAACCGTTGTGGTGGCACAAAGAGCTCTTTGCTAAAATGAGATACCAGGTTTCAAAAAATGGAAAGAGGGACAGATATCAAAAGCAGAACGTCAAGAGAACAGACCAAACCTGTAAGGATGAGATCAGGAAAACGAAGGCTCAGAATGAGCTGAGCTTTGCAAGGAACGTGAAAAAGGGATCTTCGGGGAAGTGTGTTCCATCTGGGGAGCTGACGGTGGGGCAGAAGAGAAATCTCTCGGTGCTAAAAGAACTGGCGGAGATCCATCTCGAAACTGCTGACTATATCCTTTGAGTTGAGGGGAAGGGATGGAAGATTGTAGAAAAGCTAATAATATTCCGAAAAAGGGGAAGAGTGGACTCAGGAAACTACAACCCCAGCAGCCTGGCAATAGGACCTTAAAAAAAATCATAGAAATCATTAACAAAAGTTTGCAAATACCTCAAAAAGAATGTGGTGATTGCTAGAATCCAACACAGGTTTGTTAAAATCAGATGACTCCTTCCTTCCTTCCTTCCTTCCTTCCTTCCTTCCTTCCTTCCTTCCTTCCTTCCTTCCTTCTTTCCTTCCTCCCTTCCTTCCTTCCTTCCTTCCTTCCTTCCTTCCTTCCCTTCCTTTTTTCCCAGTGGTTAGAATGCAGTATTATTGCAAGCTAATTCTGCCGACTGCCAGCAGTTCGATCCTGACCGGTTAAAGGTTGCCTCAGCCTTCCATCCTTCCTAGGTCAGTAAAATGAGGACCCGGATTGTTGGGGGCAAGATGCTGACTCTGTAAACCGCTTAGAGAGGGCTGTAAAGCACTGTGAAGCAGTGTATAAATCTAAGTGCTATTGCTAAAAACCAAACCAAATCTATACTTCCTCCATCATTGCTTGGTGCCTAAAAACAGACCCTTTTCCGTAGCTGTTGTTTATTAATGAGTAACCATGTATGGATTTTGCTAATGAAGACCAGGGGTGGGTTCCAACTTACCTCGCTGCCGGTTCGCTCCCTCCCGCGCCGCGTGGGCATGCCTCGTGGGCACGCGCGCACCTCACACGCGTGCCTCGCATGCGTGCGCATGCGCAGTAACAAAAAATCTGAAGAAAAACCAAAACAAACAACCCAAAGCTGAAAAAAAGATGGCGACCATATGCACAGTGCCGGAAGTCGGCTTCTGCGTATGCTCAGAAGGAAAAATAAAATTTAAAAAAATTAAAAAAAAAGATGGCGGCCCCCACGGACCGGCACCGACCGATCTGGTCCGGTGACATCATCGTGACGTCACCAGCGGGCCGCTACCGGTTCGGGAGAACCGGTCCGAAACGGGAGGAACCCACCCCTGATGAAGACTGCTTCTTTTCATTCCTCTCAATCATCCTTCACAAAATAACGACAGATGTTTCATGTATAATTTCTAGCCCCTGCCTAAAAGCTAACTACTCACTTTGGATATGAGCACAAAAGCATTCAACAGGAAACATTTATGCCCTAAATAATTTAGACGGTGGGAAAATTTTGATTGCTTGGCTTAGTTTAAATAATTTACGGGAGATACAAAAGAGTGTTGTAATTCTGAGACAATTTCCATCATGAAAATTAGAGAAATAATTCTTTAAGCATCTCCCTGACTCTTTAGCCCAATATCCTTTTTCCTCATCTGAGTGTTGAATTGGTAAATGACGATATTTCGGGGTGGGTGGGGGGGGGGAGAAAGGTTTATGAAAAGACCAATCTGGTGTAAAATGCTTCTGGCCTACCTTGATAAATGGCTTTCAGACATGCTGAAAGATTTATGAACCCCCAAATTCTTGCTAAAGTAATGCCACTTTTCAATGTCTTACACGGAAAACCTACACAGCAGAGGTGGGATTCAGCAGGTTCTGACCAGTTCTGGAGAACCGGTAGCGGAAATTTTGAGTAGTTCGGAGAATCGGCAAATACCACCTCTGACTGGCCCCGCCCCCATCTATTCTCTGCCTCCCGAGTCCCAGCTGATTGGGAGGAAATGGGGATTTTGCAGTAACCTTCCCCTGGAGTGGGGAGGGAATGGAGATTTTACAGTATCCTTCCCCTGCCATGCCCACCAAGCCACGCCCACCAAGCCACACCACGCCCACCAAGCCACGCCAACCGAACTGGTAGTAAAAAAAATTGAATCCTACCAATGCTACACAGGGCCATTCCATGTCCAGGCTTCATATTTGGCCTTTTGAAGGAGACAATGGATCTTCTGGCAAAGGGGCATCTCCTCATAGGTCAGGGGTCTCCAAACTTGGTGACCTTAAGGCTTGTAGACTTCAATTCCCAAAATTCCCCAGCCAGCATGATAGCTCACGTGGTTAGAATGCTGGGTCGGAGGCGAGCAAGCTCGTGTTTGAGACCCAAGTGCACTGCATGTCGGGGTGAGCTCCCGTCACTGGCTTGAGCTCACTGTAGGAACATGAGAGGAGCCCCCACAAAAGAGTCCCTTAGGCAGGGTCTACGACAGGGGTGAAATGCTACCGGTTCAGAGCGGTTCGTGTGTACCGATACCAGTACCGGCGGCTGCCGGTGGTTCAGAGAACCGGTAGCGACGGCTGGCTGGCCACGCCCCCAAACTGGTCCCCTGGTCGCCGCTCGCTCGCCCTTCCCTGCCCAGTCTGTGCTCTGCAGCTTGCCTGCCTGAAGTGCTGCGCCCCTGATCTGCCTGCCAGGTAAGCCTGCGAAGTCACGGCCTACCTAGCTGCCCCTGCCCCCTCCCCACCATCCCAGCCTGCCTTCCCTACTGCATTCCCCATGGCCTGCAGCCCCGACATGCTTTCCTGCCTTCCACGTGGCCTTCCCGGTGTCCCCGTGGCCAGCTTGCGAAGGCAGGCAAGCGGAAGGCCACGTGGAAGGCAAGCAAGCATGTCGGGGCGGCGGGGAAGGGAGGTAGCAGCCTACTCCCTTCCCCGCAGCCCTGCCATGCTTGGCAGCTTTCCACACGGCCTTAGCAGCGGTCCCCCATGCCCGCTTGCCTTCTGAGGTTGGCGTCCAGCCCGGCCTGGCCAGTGGGTGGGCGGACGGCCCTTGGTGGAAATGCAGACACTGAGAGGAGCGGCAGCAGTGGCGGTGGGGGCAGCGGCGGTGCTCCGGAAGGGCAAGTGGATGTCCTGCAGCTGCTGTACATGTGCCCGCCCCGTTTCTGCAAAGGCAGAGTCTTCCCCCCCTGCAGGGCGATCCAAAGAGGGGAGGAGGATGCTGCAGAAAAGGCTGCCTTCCACCCGGGCCCACGTGCCTCCCGTGCCACCTGCCCTGAACTCCTCGCCACTCCCACGCTAATGCCCCGGCCCTGCTCAACCACGTTTCTTTGCTGGGCGCTGGCGCCGGCTTTCATGCTGGAAGCTGCCACCAGCACCCAGCAAAGAAGCACGGAAGATCCAGCCCATCCGCCCCACAAGCAAAGCGGGCGGCGTGAACGAGACCACTTGGCAGCAGCAGGTTGCGGGGAGGAGGGGCGCCAGGGGTAGGGGACCGCCTTCCCTCCCCTCGCCTGACCTCCATGCATGAAGACGAACCACTGCCTGCCCTGAACTACTCGCCGCTCCCGCGCTAACGCCCCAGTGCTGTCACTGGGGAAACACCACGGGGCTCCCAAGCACGACAGCGGGGCTGCACATGCCTGCACATGACAGGGGATGCGCTACTGCTGGGCCGGGCTGCCCACCCTCCCAGAGCACTTTCTTCCTTCTCCCGCCATGAAGAGAAAGAGAGAAAGAAAGAGAAAGAAAGAAAGAAAAAGAAAGGAGAGAGAGAGAGAGAGAAGAGACAGAGACAAGAAAAAAGAGAAAGAAAGAAAAAGAGAGAATGAAAGAGAAAGAGAGAAAGAGAAAGAAAGAGGAAGGGGGAGAGAGAGAGAAAAGAAAGAAAGAAGGAAAGAAGGAGAGAAAGAATGAAATAAAGAGATAAAGAGAGAGAGAGAGAGAGAGAGATAGAGAGAGAGAGAGAGAGAAAGAACAAAAGTCATAAATGAATACATTTATTACAAAGTTCCTTTTTCATCACTGTCATA
>QLTV01003304.1:108494-131464 GCA_003457575.1 Thermophis baileyi | reverse complement strand
AATTTAATTTAATTTAATTTAATTTAATTTAATTTAATTTAATTTAATTTAATTTAATTTAATTTAATTTAATTTAATTTAATTTAATTTAATTTAATTTAATAATTTAATTTAATTTAATTTAATTTAATTTAATTATTTAATATTTTTTAATTTAATTTTTCAATTTTTCTGCCATCTTGGTTGTTTTTTTTTACCACGTCCTGGTACAGAAATCGCTACATGGAGTTAATCTGTAAAGATCATTTGAACTCTCATTTGTCCTTCCCCCAAACTGGCTACAGAATCCATTGGAAGACTGTTAAATAAAGAATTTATTTCTTTATTATTATTAAACCTTTATGCCACCGGTCTTGCTTTCTGTTTAAAAATGAAAAGCTCTCCTTCCCTTCCAAATCCATTGTAGGAAGAGGGACGGGGATCACATTTTAATCCTAAATGACTTTATTTACTCTTTCTGAACAAAGAACGTGAGACCGGAGCGTAATTAATCTTTAATTTTCATACCCCATCACAATTTGCCACCCACTCCTCTAATAAAGCAACTGTGTCCCATGCATTATGTATAATCCATCTGTCAGGGGGAAATTGCTGGTAAAAAATGGCATCCATGGAGGAAATTGCTCTTAAAAATGCCTGCATTAGGAGGCAAAAAAGAAAAAAAAAATCCCTATACAACGCCTCTTATAAGAGACCTCTGCAAAATGTGTACCTATTTTTCTTCAGCAAAGTATTCACAAGCTGATAGAAAGGGGATTGAACGACCTTCTGCTTTGAAAAATTAAAAAAAAACTGTAGCTCTCAAAGAGAGGGATTCGTCAAAATTGGGTTATCGTGACGACCGCCTAGCTGTCAAGTATAAAATCAGTAGGGCCTGGATTCTATTTTATTTGTAATAGCCTCCTGCTCTACTAGACCAAAAATTCATTTACTTTTCTCTGGCGGTGGGGTCTTTGTTCCGTATGCGAGTTGTGACGTCCATGGAGATGAACGCTCTGTAAAATTGTGTATGGGCTGGCTTTTACTCGGTGCAGAGGACTTTGAAAGCCAGGCTCAGGAAAAAATGCAATTATGGTGGCCTTCACAGTTGTGAGAAGTTTTATATCCACATCGATTTTATTCTTCATACTGTTTCCATCTTCCCTTAAAATATTAACCGAATCCATAGTGGCCTGAGAGAACTGGTGTCTCCACTAGATAATTGACAGCCAAGCTGAAACTGAGTTAATCAACTAAAATTAGCAAACTTCCTCAAACCCCCAAACGGGTTACCCGGACCTAATCCACATATCAAAGGATAAGGTCTGCAAACACGAACAGAATTAATTAAATTAGCTCTCCCAGAGGAACTGCATGTTCACAAGAATAAACATACCTACACACACACACACACACACACACACACACACACACACACACACACCCATGGCCTTCTGCGCATGCACTTTGATCGTGCGCACAGCTTGCACGCATGCGCACGGCTTCAAAACGTGCCTAAATAGGACGGCATAGTTAACTTAACCCCGGATAAGCCCCCCCTATAAAAATCTGCTGCTGTACCCCGTGTCTCTGCAGCCTCCCCCTAAAGGCAAACTTTGCTTTTAGGAATAAATATTTCTTCTTTCCTCACAGCTTGTCTGCATCTCATTTATTCTTGTGCAGCCCCGGCTTGAGTGGGCACCCCAAATTATTCTTCCGACACAGTTCTGTCTCATCTAGGAATGTAGACTCAAGTCAAGCGATGGGCTTCGTAACCTGAATTGGTACGGGATCCTATTCCTCATATTTGAGGAAGCGGAAAAATCACCACTGGCAGGTTAGGCCATAGCTACATTTTAGCTCTTAAATGGACTTTGTGATGGCTTTTGTTTAGCCAGGTAGGAAAAAATCAGGAATGGATCAGTTCATTATGCAAATCGCCACCTCTTGGAAGGGGCCTTGGAGGTCTTCTAGTCCAACCCCCCTGCTCAAGCAGGAAGCCCTGTATACCATTCCAGAATAATGGTTGTCCAATCTCTTCTTAAAAACATCCAGTGATGAAGCACCCACAACTTCTGGAGGCGAGCTGTTAATTGTTCTAATTATCAGGAAGTTTCTCCTTAGTTCTAGGTTGCTTCTCTCCTTGATGAGTTTCCACCCGTTGCTTCTTGTCCTGCCCTCTAATGCTTTGGAGAATAGGGTGACCCCTCTTCTTTGTGACAGCCCCTCAAATATTGAAACACTGCTATCATGTCACCCCTAGTTCTTCTCTTCGTTAAACTAGACATACCCAGTTCCAGCAACTGTTCTTCCTATGTTTTAGCCTCCAGTCTCCTAATCATCTTTGTTGCTCTTCTCTGCACTCTTTCTAGAGTCTCAACATCTTTTTTTAAACATCGTGGTGACCAAAATACCTTCCCAGAAAGGTTCACTCATTGCAAATCAAACCTGCATCTCTCTCATTTGACACCGCTCATATCTCTTACACATTTAAGGAAAAGAAAATAATTATTTATACGAAACGGGAAAACTTTTGTATGTTTTGTATGTTGTGGTCAGTAGGAAATAAAGCACCATTAGAAGAGGTGGCCAAGAATGCTTTTCTATGGCTATAGAAAAGAGGGCCAGAAACAATGACCACAAGTAGATTTGCTTAAAGATAAACTTCTTACTGTAAGATGGGCACAACAATGGAACAGTCCACGTGTGGGAAGTTGTGGCATCTCAGAAGGTTTAGAAGAAGAGAAATGTTGGAAATGTCATCAAATACCAGGATCTTACTATCATATGTGGTGGACATGCGAAGAAGCAAAAAAGTATTGGACAAAAATTAAAGCATGGTTGGAAGAAATGACACGACAACATGTGGATATGAAGCCAGAAATATTTTTGTTAGGAATGTTACCGGAAATGTATCAAAAAACCAATGTATATTTGATTATACACATATCAACAGCAGCTAGAATTGTATGAGATTCCTAGTGATGAGGAGGTGATAAAGAAAATATTAGAAATGTGCAGAAATGAATAGATTGACTTTAGAGATTAAAGAGAAGCAACAAACTGAATATTATGAAATTTGGGAGGTATTTTATAAATGGTTGGAGAATAAAAAAGGGCTTTGGAATTGAAGATTAAAAGTAAAAAGATATATATTAACATAAAGAATAAATAAAACAATTGATAGATTATAAGAAATAAGAATAAAAATGTATAATGTGAACAAGGTAAATGAAGATAAGATACTGAAAGAGGATGTCACAAAGAAGAGTTGTAACTAGACGACACACTGCTGATGGATGAATGTTTATTTTGTATTTTGTAAATAAAAAATAAAAAACTTTAAAAAAAGGTTTAGAAGAAGAGGTTGGGCAGCCAGTAAGTAGTTTGCCATTGCCTTCTTTCTAGGGCTGAGAGAAAGTGACTGGCCCAAGATTGCCAGCTGGCTTTGTGGCTCAGGCAGAACTAGAACTCACAGTTTCCTAGTTTCTAACCTAGTGCCTTAACCATGATGCTTTTTGAAGGAAAGGGCTGAAATCTGGAAGAGGGTTTCTTAAACCACTGTGAGAAGCTCCCCACCTCTCCTAGAGAATGAAATATTTGGGGGGGGGATATTAAAAGAGGCAGAATATTATATTTCCTCAAAGGAGAAATGGAGAAACATGCTCTTAAAGGCAGAAAGCAGCCCCAGTCTTCCTACTATCGGAAACAGCCTCCAGCAGATGCCCGAAGTCTTTAGAGATGGATATTTCGGGCCCGTTAAGAAATCCAGGCCAGCCTATTCACAAACAAAATGCCTTCAGCCCAGCTCCCCCTGAAGGGATTAAAAGTAGAAAAAGAAAGATTCCTAAAATCTACATTCCCCACCCAGCTCCAAGGACAGGAAGTGACCTTTTAGACATAATAGGATTTGCCCACCACCATTAGAATAGCAAAAGTCACAAGGCTCACTACATTGCACAACCACCTGGAGCATCTCAAACACAAAACCCCAAAGAGTTGTCCCAGAACTGGATGCTGTTGTTGGTTCTGCTCATCAACAAACCTTCTTTCTTAAGCAGCCTCCATTTTATTCCCAGCTTCGAACTGGACCTGGATTTTTCTTTCAACGCCACTTTCATGTCCAGTTGGTGTAGGACAAACAAAGGAAGGCTTCGGTGCCAAACAGCTGAAATTATTCCTATCAATGGGATATTCAATCAGGAGTAAAATATAAAAAGGTGATATAAAAGACATAACACATTGCATAGACCTGTTCAATAGACCTTTTCCAATGTTTTTAGCACATTTCGAAGAAAAATATTAATAATAGCAGGCCACCCCCAGGCAGGGATTTTGAATTAATTAATAAGTTAATTCAATTAATCCCTGCTTAGGAAAGGTCTTATAACATGAGAAAGATTTAAAAAATGGCTGAGAAAATGTTACACAGCTGCCAGTGACATCCCCAGAGATATTGGAGCTTTTTAAAAAAGGCAAGCTGGCAATTGTGGCAGTGAGATACAAAGGTTTTGTAAGTGTCTGCAGTGTTAATCGCTTTGTTGCACACTAAATGGGGCATTTGAGGGGGACATTGGCTACTTGGGTGTCCTGAAAGGAAATAACTATTGTGCCTTATTTTCACTTCCTAGGGGAAAATACCTTTACAGCACTTATCCCAAAGGTGCTTTTTTTCATGAGGCAACTAGATTTTCTTTGTTTTTCCTTGAAGACGTTTCGCTTCTCATCCGAGAAGCTTCTTCAGTTCTGACTGAACGATGGGGAATGGATTTCCCACCATTCAGTCAGAACTGAATGTCTAGTTTGATGAAAAGAAGGAGTAGGGGTGACAGGATAGCACTGTTCCAATATCTCAGGGGCTGCCACAAAGAAGAGGGAGCCAAGCTATTCTCCAAAGCACCTGAGAGTAGGACAAGAAGCAATGGGTGGAAACTAATCGAGAGAAGCAACCTAGAACTAAGGAGAAATTTCCTGACAGTTAGAATGATTGATCAGTGGAACAACTTGCCTCCAGAATTTGTAAATGCTCCAACACTGGAGGTTTTTAAGAAGAGATTGGACTACCAGTTGTCTGAAATGGTATAGCGTCTCCTGCCTAAGCAGGGGGTTACAGATACAGATTAACAGAGTTGGAAGGGACCTTGTAGGTCATCTAGTCCAACCCCCTCCCCCCCAGCAGACCCTACACCATTTTTGACAGTCCAGTCTCTTCTTGAAAGCTTCCAGTGATGAAGCTCCCATCTGGTTTAGCCTCAGTTCCCAATTTGGAAAGGATACTCAAATATTATCAGCAGATGGAGCTGCTGTGCTTTGAATCTTCAGCCGCTGGATCAGTAACTCCCTAAAATAATGACAACCACCACAACCTGAGCGCTGTAAGAAATGAATATATTAAATGCTTCAAAGAAAGAACAAGACCAGATATAGCCAATTGTGTCAAAACTTTAAGAGGAAGCTACAGAGTTAGGATACGAGAATAAACCATAGAGGTAATAGAACTTTTTTCTGATTAAGTCATTCTGTTAAAAGGCAGAATGTTTTGGTCAATTGCTTCTTACCTCATCAGATGCAACAATTGGCTAGAGTAGACTGATGGGTATAGACTGATAAAGATATAATGCGATGGACTGTGCACCTGCAAGAGCAGTGTGTGTGTGTGTGTGTGTGTGTGTGTGTGTGAGAGAGAGAGAGAGAGAGAGAGAGAGAGAGAGAGTTTTGGCAACCCAGAGCTTTCCCAGATAAAGAGACTGAGGATGGGGTGGGGGAGAGAGAGTCTCAGGGCAGCCACATGCTGGAAACTCTCTGGATATATCCAGTAGGTTAGATGGTGATTGCTTTAATCTGGCAAGATTCTGTCCCTTCGGTCTAAAAAAAAGGAAAAGATTGGACTCCATTGGTCTTTATTGTGTCTCTCTGGGCTTGGTTGCCAGAAAGGGAGATTACAAGTTCCTTATCAATTTAACAATTGAAATGTGTTTAAAACCGCTGGGTTTAAACTCGAGGATTTCTGAGAGGGCCTGAAGCCTTGCTCTGTGAATTCAGCAATCTGTCACCTGATTGTGTTGTTAAATTTCTATTCCCCCCCCCAAAATAGCCACTTTGAGATCTACTCCCCCTTCTCCTCTCTACAAACCGCACTCCCTACAGCATGGCTGATGTTAGTGAGTAATGAAACGTCTGCAAGAAAATCACCAAACTCAGAGAACACCAAGGACCCCACAGTTGTCCTCCTCCTCCTCCTCCTTTATTACATCCAATAATTATGCTTGAGATGTAATTGTCACAAGAAGGTCCATCAATTTTATTAAAATCAACAGAGGCCACTTAGAACCCTTCAGAGTTAGGATTGCCAAGTTTGCAACAACTGTTGGATCTTGTTTTTAGCTTCTCCAGATAACAGATTCACCCACCGGTTATTATCTAATGGAACCTGGATCTTGGATTAATTTTAGTAGTTCTTCTTTGGAAGAGGAAATCGTACCCGAATCATTTTTTCATACGAGAGTCTTTCTCGGAAACTGACTTTTAAATGTTGCCAAACATGGGGTAGGCTTTTCAGCGTGAAAACTGAACGAGATACTTCCCACGGCTCTTATCTGAATTGGCTCTAAATTTGCTAAAAGAGGAATTTTATTCCCTTAGGATAGACACAAAGGTCTCACGGAAAGGTCTTATAGAAAGCAAGAAAGCAATTTCAGGAAATTTTAAGAGGTTCTGCCTGGTAGGGAGAGTGAATTTATGATGGGGAGATGAAATGGATTTGAGTCTTAACAATGATATATTAAACATCTGCCGCAGACTGTATGAATTTCCCACTTACTAGAAGCACTTGCATTAATATTTATGGATGAACGTCTGGAAAGCAGAAGTCTGTTGGAGTCAAAAGGGCATTTTCATAGACCTAAATGGATATTCCATTGTTGCCTGAATAAGGTATCACTTAGGAGTCTCCAACCTTGGCAATTTTATGACTTGTGGACTTCAACTCCCAGAATTCCTCAGCCAACAAGTGGACTTCAACTCCTAGAATTCCTCAGCCCACATGTGGACTTCAACTCCCAGAATTCCTCAGCCCACATGCGGACTTCAACTCCCAGAATTCCTCAGCCAACATGCGGACTTCAACTCCCAGAATTCCTCAGCCAACATGCGGACTTCAACTCCCAGAATTCCTCAGCCAACATGTGGACTTCAACTCCCAGAATTTGAGAGAGATGGGCGGTTAAGAAATATGAACTCTAAATAGATAAATAAATACAGCTCAGCACACATAGTTCTGGGGGCTTCTAAGGCGGCGTAGGTAACACCGCAGTTGTACGAGCTGCATTTGTTACCTGTTTGTTTCGGGGTCCAATTCAAAGTGTTTGTTAACACCTTTCAAGCCCTACGTGGCATGGGTCCAAGGTATCTGAGGAACCATCTTGCCTCAATGGGATTGGACCACTCCACTTGTTCCAGGGGAAGGGGCTTGCTGTAGACCCTGGTGGCCAAGGAATTCAAGGGTTCAAGAGTCTTTTCTTCCGTGGTCCCAACCCTGTAGAACATTATACCAACAGAAGTGAGAACTTCTCCTGGCCTTCTGGAAGAGTGTCAAAACCTGGTTTTACTGGTAGACTTGAGGCCTCAAGGGTGGGTGGCACTCATCACTGGAACTGGTTGATGGGTTAAGAAGAAGCTTTCATCCCCAAACCTCCCATCTCCTTGGTTCTAGCTTTGATAATCATACCTGTAATTTTGATGGTTTCTATAAAAGTTGGCTTGAAACTCAACATTGAGAAAACTAAGATCATGGCATCCGGCCCTCTCAATTCCTGGCAAATAGATGGGGAAGAAATGGAGGTAGTGACAGATTTTATTTTCCTGGGCTCCAAGATCACCGCAGATGGGGACTGCAGCCAAGAAATTAAAAGACGCTTGCTCCTGGGGAGGAAAGCCATGGCAAAGCTAGACAGCATACTAAAAAGCAGAGACATCCCCCTGCCAACAAAAGTGTGTGGACTGCAAGGCGATCAAACCGGTCAGTCCTAGAGGAGATCAACCCTGACTGCTCTTTAGAAGGCCAGATCCTGAAGATGAAACTCAAATACTTTGGCCACCTAATGAGAAGGAAGGACTCACTGGAGAAGAGCCGAATGCTGGGAAAGACTGAGGGCAAAAGAAGAAGGGGACGACAGAGAATGAGGTGGCTGGATGGAGTCACTGAAGCAGTTGGCGTGAGCTTAAATGGACTCCGGGGGACGGTAGAGGACAGGAAGGCCTGGAGGAACGTTGTCCATGGGGTCGACACGACTTTGCAAGTAACAACAACAACAACAATGTTTATATTTCTACTCTTTGTAAGTTGCTCAGAGTCACAGTAGACCAGCAAATAAGAAGTAAATAATGCCCCAATCAAGGAACCACCAATTCAGACAAGGAAGCTAACAGTAGACAACAGCCTAATCAAGGAACCATCAAAATCACTTCCATCACCAACACTTGCAGGACAAGCTATTTGTACATAAACAGAGAGCCAACCCCACTCCTTTCTAGCACTGATGATGTTCCCTAGTTGGGTCATGAAATGTCTGCAAGAAAGCAACCAAGCCCAGAAAGCACCAAGGACCCCACTGAAGGGATCTTCATGTGTGAACTCGCACCGAGAGGCCTTGACTGAGAAAGGGAATCCTGCTGCAAGAAAAATCAACCCTTCGTGTTCTCCTCCATTAATCAGTGGAAAATGTGGTTGTGTCCAGAGGTGGCATTCAGGTGGTTCAGACCGGTTCGGTCGAACCAGTAATAGCAACCTGCGGGTGGGCCCGCCCCGGCCCCCCCGCCCCGGTGCTATGCCGTCCTATTTAGCCACATTTTCAAGCCGTGTGCATGTGAGCAAGCTGCGCGCGCTCACATTTTCCGTGCTGGACGAACCGGTAGGTAAATTATATGTCTCTGGTTGTGTGCCTTAGGACTCTGGTTACTCTCTCTGTAGCACGAACACAGACCATGCCTTCCCGGATGGCTTATATTGCAACCTGACCTATTTTGGCACCAAGCCCACTCCTTAGCAAAGCCTCCAAAGAGAATTATTTCAAACACGGGCTGGTATTAGTATGGCCATCCATGTAATGTGTTTGAGTAGCTCTGGGCTCCACGTTTTAGGGTTTCCCGTTGGATTTGGCCCATGAGGTGAGACAGGTCTTCCATCCTGCCCGCCTTCTGAGGTTTGTGTTTAATAATGCAGGAGCCCCTTCTCATCTAAGCAGTGGAAAAGTCGGTCATTTTCACCTGATAGCTCAGCTGCAATTTCATCTGGGTTTTGAATCTGCTGACCCACTTGCAGGTTGGAGCCACGTTCTATTTTTTTTTAAAAAGCATTTGATTACTTTTATTATTGCCTAAGCACTGTGTAAAAGGAGGCGATCAAAAACAGAGATGCAAAAAAGTAAGAGATAGTACCGTGATGGCGAACCTATGGCACGCATGCCCAAAGTGGCACGCAAAGCCATGTTGCGTGGCACGCGCGGCCTTGCCTGTTTGTCTTCATGGTTTCTGGCGTGCATGCGCCCGTGACGATCGGCTGTCCTTCGCACGTGCAGCAGTGCCGAAAACCGGCCAGCTGATCGTCGGGCGCGCATGCGCGCTAGAACCCGGAAGTTCGGCTTTTCCGGAGCACGGCCCCGATGAGCGCGCACGTTTCTGTGCGACCTTTTCAGCACTCGGTGCCGAAAAGATTCGCCATCCCTGAGATAGTATAAAAAGTACATAAATCTTCACTTTTCCACTTCTACTCATTTCCCCCAAGATAAGTACCGCTCTGATATTTACACTTTTCTGTAAGCATTTATAGTTGATGCTTCTATCTACTTGAGTCATTTTTTTCCAGCTGTTTATAATTGATTTGTTTTTTCTTCAAAAGCCATCTCTAAATCTGTTTGCCTAAAATCAGTTTTATTATTGCCTAAGCACTGTACAAAAGGAGGCGATCAAAACAGAGATGCAAAAATGTAAAATATAGTATAAAAAGTACATAAATCTTCACTTTTCCACGCCTATTCATTTTCCCCCCAAAATAAGCGCCACTCTGATATTTACACTTTGCTGTAAACATTTATAGTTGATGCTTCTATCTACTTGAGTCATTTTTTCCCCCAGCTGTTTTTAATTTTTTTTTCTTCAAAAGCTGTCTCTAAACCGTTTAGTTTGCCATGCCAGGCAATAAGTTGTATCCCTTTTTTTAATTATTTTTTTAAAAAAATACTTTTTATGTCCATCTAGAGTGAAGCAAGAAACACGACAATCAAAACACACAGCTAGAAAACAAACATGTTGTTCCCAGCAACGCCTCCCTCTGTCTGCTGTGATAAATAGCCAGCTTTCCAGTGCAACCCATCAAGATGGGTGGGGTCTTCTCCTCTCAAGTAGTCTGGCTGATCTCCGTTGCTCCTGCCTTTTCTCTGCCCTATGTGCTTTCGGATCAGGTGCAGAAGGCAGTTCCTTCTCCTCTTCGCTGGCCCTCTGTCGCTGCAAACTTTCCCCAGTTGAAGCCTCCTCCAAATCTCTTCCTGCCATCAATCAACTCAGTTCCTGACATGCCAGGAATGGGCTCATCCTCCCCTGAGCTGACATGTGAGGAGGATTCTGGGGAGTCGTCCAAGGGAGACATCATAGCTTCCGGTTGATCCTTCCATTCCTCCTGAGTAACACTTAAGATTCTTCTCAAACAAATGGAGATGGTGATTGGCTTATCTTCTGCCAATGAGCCTCCTTTTCTTTTCCCTCCCATCACATTCACTAGAAGACTCTTGTGACAGGCACAGCAGCAGCAGCAGGAAGAAATGTTGGGGGGGGGCACCTCCCCTCCACCCTGAACTTTAGTGTCTCCTATTCATTCTGGTTGATGCACCTCAAGCAAAACTGAGGCTAATTTCGGTCCCCAAAGTGATAAAAAGACACGGGCATCATTCCTAAAGACGAGATACCAAAGTGAATGAACCTGTTACGACATCATGAAGTAACCATGCTCCGCCACGCTTGAGTTGTGATATCACATGCAAGCAGGGAGGTGTTTGTGGAGAAAAATCAAGATGGAGGAAGAACCGATAAACCCCCCTGCTTGCAAAAACGGAAAGGCCCTTGATTGCATAGTGGTGACTGCCATCTTGACTCCCTGCGTGCAAGTGCGTAATGGGCAAAGTTTCTGTCACAACATCATGACACATGTTTCATCACTTCCCCCGTCCCCTTTCACTCTTCCCACAGATCCTTACACCAACAGCGGGTGAACCAACCTTAGTCAGATGGCTTCAAACGTATTTGACTTCCGATTGCAAAGGTCTTAGGATTTCAAACTTTGTTCTTGCTCAATTCTTTTCAGGGACTTGCCATTAAATACGTAGCTCATTTACGCCTTGCCAAAGCTGGGAGAGCCTTGCCAAAGTTGGGAGAGAGCAGAATGAATCCTGTGGGCTTTGGAGAATATAATTAACACGAAGCTGACTATCGCTGATAAATTGAGGTGACTTATCACTCTGCAGCATATAGGGAAATATGAAAGCGAATGGGGTAATTTGTCTGAAGCAATTAGTTGTCTAAATTAAAGATAAAGGATTAAGGACGAAGTCTTTAAAGTCCCAAATATGGGGAAATTATAAATGACACGTTGGGAAAGTACAAACATGGCACTTTCAAGCTTTGTGAAGTGATGGATGGCTTTGTATTTTTCGTGGGTTGACATGGATAAACAGTGGACTAGGATGATGCCTGGGCATAATACATAGAATTGCTTTGAAAGAGGGTTATTGCTGAGCATGGAAATGAGGAAATCTAGCAGCAGAACCAAATCTTTCATTGAAATCAATTTTCTGTTATGGAGGGAATGAAGTGCTAACAAAATGGATTGACTTCGGTCTCTGTTGTGGCCTGTTGGCCGCCGGCCCCTCCAGCAGCCGAATCAGATGAGGAGGAGGAGGTGTGGGAGTCAGGGTCAGCATCAAGGCAACCTGAGAGCTCCGAGGGGGGAGAGGGAATGGAGCTGGCAGAGAGAGAGACAGAGGCCATCCGTCAGCCCTCAGATGAAGAGTCAACAGCCCCCAGGTCTTGAAATGGCTGATGAGGAAGAGGAGGAACAGCTGGGCCCAGTGCCTGACGCGCGGATGCGCAGAAGGCAGAGGAGAGGAGAGCAGTGGAAATCTATGAGCTGATCCTTGGGAAGGAAGAGCCACCGCTGCTAGCGAAGCCCCACCCTAGCTCTGGGGATAAAAGGCAGGGGGCGGAGATGAATAGATGTGGCAGACAACTATTCATCTCCCGGCCGGACAAACTTGTTAGCCTGCGTTGAGAGAGAAACGTTTTGCCGGGGCTGCTGGCGCTCCTAATAAAGGAATAATTGATTTAACTACAGAGGGTTTGTCGTGTTTGGGGAGCTGGGTCAGAACAGTCTCATTCAACCAACCCTGTATGAGTGTCTGGGGAGGAGATAGAGCTGGATAGGCCAAGGCTGGATTATTGCAATGGATTCTATGTAGGGCTACCCTTGAAGAGCATTCGGAAGCTGTAGCTGGTGAGATTAGGACAAATATACATGTCCCAGGATAATGTTGCAGGACCCAATCTGGGTTGGTCACCGGGAGCAGAGGTTTAGTCTTCCGAGCTTTTGGACTCGTGCTGGAGCCCATCCTCAGGGAACTTCTTTCTACTGGAATATGTGCTATCCTATGCTTCATATTTATTTATCTATGCATGGGTCCGAAAGCTCAGAAGACTAAACCTCTGGTCCCGGTGACTGACCCAGATTGGATCTTGCAACAATAATCAGACTGAATGGAACATTGTTGATTTTCTCAAAGAGGCCTAAAGGCTCAGCAATATTTAATTTACCTTTGCAGGAAACCATGCTATTTTTTTCAATAAGCTCTTGATAATTTTGTCTGCCATTACTCTTTTGATCAACAAACCCAGAACATATCTTAAGGTAGTGAAGTCGTCATTTCCACGATCCATTTTTAAAAAAGTGACATTTCATTGGCTATGGAGGTTTTCTTGCAGATGTTTCATGACCCAAACTAGGTAACATCATCAGTGTTAGCACTTTGGGTAACTGGGTCATTACTACCTAGTTGGGTCATGAAACGTCTGCAAGAAAACCACCAAGCTCAGAGAACACCAAAGACCCCACAGCACCCCCCCCCTCCTCCTCTCTACAAACCACACTCCCTCTCCTCCTCCTCCTCCTCCTCCTCCTCCTCCTCCTCTCTGCCAACCACACTTCCTTGTAGCACTGATGACGTTCCCTAGTTGGGACATGAAACATCTGCAAGAAAACCACCAGCTCAGAGAGCACCGAGGACCCCACAGTCGTCCTCCTCCTCCTCCTCCTCCTCCTCCTCCCCCTCCCCCCGCCCCCCGACCCCCACTTCCTGATGATTTTACCTAGTTGGGTATTGAAACGTCTGCAAGAAAACAACCAAGCACAGAGAGCACCAAGGACCCTACAGTCCTCCTCCTCTTCCTCTGGAAATTCCATTCCCTTCTAGCACTGATGATGTTATCTAGTTGGGTGAAGAAACGTCTGTAAGAACACCACCCAGCTCAGAGACCCCCAAGGACCCCACAGTCGTTGACCTCCTCCTTCTCATCTCCTTCTCTTCTTCCTCCCCTTCTCCTCTTCCTTTTCCTCCTGCTCTTCTCCCTCCTTCACTTCCTTTTAGCACTGATGATGTTACCTAGTTGGGTCATGAAACGTCTGCAAGAAAACCACCAAGCTCAGAGAGCACCAAGGACCCCACAGTCCTCCTCCTCCTCCTCCTCCTCCTCCTCCTCCTCCTCCTCCCTGCCAACCACACTTCCTTCTAGCACTGATGACATTCCCTAGTTGGGTCATGAAACATCTGCAAGAAAACCACCAAGCTCAGAGAGCACAAAGGACCCCTCACTCCAACCTCTGAGCTATAAATATTCTCCTTTATTAAAAGCCAGATTCTGTGTATTTTTTGAAGTTGCTTCAGCATACTAACAGACTGAAAAAAGTCATTCAAGTCCAACTTTTCCAATGACCCAAGTTCACAAAATTGAGGAAGCATGTAGGAGTTACTAAACTCTGTAGATACCAGTGCTACTTTCCAGTTCATTAATTTAAGAGAATGCAGCAATTAACTCCTGACTCCATTCCTGCAGCAACTAGGGAGTTAGCTGTAAAACCACCGTCATTTCAAAAAGATCCAGAGGGCATTGCTTTAACATTCAAACAAGGAAAAAGTGAGTCCTACCACCGCCATCATATGGATCAGGAGTCTCCAAACTCGGCCACTTTAAGACTTGTGGACTTCAACTCCCAGAATTCCCCAGCCAGCTTTGAATTCTGGGAGTTGAAGTCCACAAGTCTTAAAGTGACCGAGTTTGGAGACCCCTGATATGGACGAAGAGAAAATCATTCAGAAGGAGGCAGGGTCATTGGTTTATACAAACCTTTTAGAAGTGAGACTCAGAGGTGACTGTTTGGAAGGATTCCAATCCATTCTGGGTCAATCCACTTGAATGGAGCTTTCTGTCAACGAAAACCTGATCAAAGAGATTCTGATCGTGCTTGATGACCTGATCATTCTGATCTCATCAAAGAGAATCCAATCATCTGTGATGATCTGATCGTTCTGATCAGATGAAAGGGAATCAAAGAGAATCTGATTATCTTTTTCCACATGGAAAAAGAAATGTGAGTCCTTTGACTGACTCCAGAATAAAACCTTGGTCTCTGAGGGGGGTCTGGAGAACAATGGCTTGATTTTGCCAGGTTCAAGGCTGATATTAAAAAAAAGCAAACCCACAATTTTTCCATAAAGAATTATAAAAGAATAGTGGCTGGAGAATTCAGGGAGCTGAAGTCCACAGGTCTTAAAGTTGCCAAGGTTGGACACCCCTGATTTAAGCAATCACATACATTGGGCTCAAGGTGAATTATCATCATAACTTGAATAAGGAACTACAGAAAATGCTAAACCCTCCACAGCATCCAGGAGTAAACAGGTTAGATTTTTTGTTACCTGGATAGATAGAAATAGAAATAGAAATAGAAATAGAAATAGAAATAGAAACAGAAACAGAAACAGAAACAGAAACAGAAACAGAAATAGAAATAGAAATAGAAATAATAGAAATAGAAATAATAGAAATAGAAATAATAGAAATAGAAATAGAAATAATAGAAACAGAACAGAACAGAATAACAGAGTTGGAAGGAACCTTGGAGGTCTTCTAGTCCAACCCCCTGCTCAGGCAGGAGACCCTATACCATTTCAGATAAATGGTTATCCAATCTCTTCTTAAAAACTTCCAGTGCTGGAGCATTTACAACTTCTGGAGGCAAGTTGTTCCACTGGTTGGTTCTAACTGTCAGTAAATTTCTCCTTAATTCCAGGTTGCTTCTCTCCTTGATTAGTTTCCATCCGTTGCTTCTTCTCCTGCCTTCAGGTGCTTTGGAGAATAGCTTGACCTTCTCTTCTTTGTGGCAGCCCCTGAGATATTGGAACACTGCTATCATGTCTCTCCTAGTCCTTCTTTTCATCAAATTAGATATACCCAGCAATCGTTCTTTATATGTTTTAGCCTCCAGCCCCCTAATCATCTTTGTTGCTCTTCTCTGCACTCTTTCTAGAATCTCAACATCTTTTTTATATCGTGGCGACCAAAACTGGATGCAGTATTCCAAGTGTGGCCTTACCAAGGCCTTATAAAATGGTATTAACACTTCACGTGATCTTGATTCTATCCCTCTGTTAATGCAGCCTAGGATTGTATTGGCTTTTTTGGCTGCTGCTGTACGCTGCTGGCTCTTATTTAAGTGGTTGTCCACTAGGACTCCAAGATCCCTAGATCCCTCTCCCAGTTACTGATAGAGACTGTGGGACAAAGAACATTCTCTCAAAAGCATTTGAGACATGCATTTACAGTAGTTATCGTATGTCTGACTGCAAACCAGATATTCCAAAACTAAAGTAAAAGGATGCAGAGGAACTGACGGACATCCCATAAAGAAAACCATATTTGGGGCATAGATTGTTCCCAGAGATGGTGGTTGAAAGGCAGCAAAGACTGACTCATGTAGGAGGACAACCATTAGGCTCCTGAGGTCTGGGAAGAATTGTTGTCATCTGCCCCCTTATGCTTGCTTCTACTTCGCTGCTGTGCAGTGACAAACTGCCATGAAGTGTTGGGAGAGGGAATGAAGTGGGGGAAATGCTTGGGGAAATGAAAGTAAATGCTGTATCTCCTCCAGACGCTGCCTCAAGGTCATCCCGCTGGTAGAAGGAGGGAGCCGCATACCAAATCGCCGCTGGGACTGACTGTTATGAAAACATCTTGCCTGAACATGATTGGTTATGACATGGTGGGCAATGAGAGATAGTTTAGGGAGGGAAAAGTAGAACTTAGGGATTTTGGTGTGTGATTCTCAATTCTGGCTTTGCAATACTGCAGTACACTTTATTTCTCTAATAAACTATACTTTTCTCAACAAATGGAGCCAAAGATCATTTCACTTTAGAAGTTGCAGTTGTAGTAGGTCCGACACTTGTGAAAGTTTTACTTCTTGGATTAATTTGTTTCCTGTTGCATGGAGGACTCGTGGATTTCTTCCAACAAGTTTTTTTTTTGGGGGGGGGGGGAACTAAAGTTGAAGAAAATGCAAGGAAAAAAATGTGAAATTCTTACCGACATGCTGCAAATGTGTGAAGATTCTCGTGTGTGTGCACTCCAGAGCCCAGCTATACATTTATATTACCCTGTAGATGATGGTGAATATCTATTCTCCTTCATCTAATTAAAATATACAGTCTATTTAATTCAGCCTCTTTCATCTGCATGAATAGCAATGACCTGGTTAATCAGTTATAGAACAAGACTAAACACTTGGCTTCATTTGATTCCTCTGGAGGGATTATTACAACCAGGAGCTGCTATTCACTTCTGCTAAATAGGAGACACTTCAGAAGAGATTCGGTGTTAGGCCAGTGAGATGTCTTTGTCAATTCAGATGGAAAGATGCTCAGATATTCTATTAAGCTTCTACGCCTGTTGAATCTCCTCAGGGAAAAGATATTATCAGAAATTCAAGAGAACGTAGCACGTTTTGGAGGCTGATGACTAAGTAGAAGCTGGAGTAGAAGTTCACGTATTCCATAATTAATCTTTGGTATCTTCAGCTTTGACAATGGTGTGGTGCGGTGGCCTAGAGGGTGGAGCTCTCGCCTCACAATCAGGAGGCTGCAAGTTCGATCCTAGGTAGAGGCAGATATTTCTCTCTCTGGGCACACTGAGAATATATCTGCTGAACAAAACTCCGCATTGGCAACAGGAAGGGCATCCGGCCATTAAACACTCTGCTAGCTCCATTCAGTTGCCTGGACTCCACCTCGCAAAGGATTATGGGGTTGTTAAAAGACGATGATGATGATCTTCAGCTTTGACAATGTGATATTTTAATCTTGATTCACCATAACTTGATCACACTTATTGTCAGGGAATTGTGCAGCAGGTGTCCAAATGAAATCAGAGGCCCTGACACAAACTTATAGCTTTATATAAATAAATATATTTCACATTTATGTCTACAGCAAACAAGAAAGTCAGGAACATCATGAGGTAAAATCTCAAAGAGCACACAGAAGAAAAAGGCGGGAAAAAAGGGAACTCCCCTTTCTCACCCAGCAACCAATCATAACATATATTGCCTCATGCAGGAGCCCACACTCTTCAACCAATCAACTAAAGCCATGTGTATCCTTTACTTTACTTTAATATCCTAACACTTATCTTCTGTTCACTCATTTTAGCGCTTATTTTCCGATGTCAATTTTTTTTAAAAAAAAGAAAATGAATTGTACTTTGTACATTACTCTGGGATTTTTGAAATAAGTACAGCACAATAACTTTCACAGTGGTGGAATGATTTGTGTACATTTTTAAGGTCACGGGGTCTATGACAAAATTCGGAGAGCTGAGGAATGTGAAGTACGTTCTAATTTGCAAGTTGAGAAGTGTGCATTGGAGACAACTTGCTTCCAGTGCAGGGCCCAAGACAAAAGTGTCTTTGAAATGGTTTCCCCCCGCCCTTACAATTGAACCATAAATACCAAAAGAAATAATCTGTGGAAATCACAAAAAGATGTACAACCAGACAGGCAGACAAACACTCAATGGAAAATATATATGATAGAATTAGAAATACAATAAAAATATAGAAATAATGAAAGAAAGATAACTTAGAACCAACAGTACCATCGATATAATGGTACGCAACGTTACAAAAATATTAATATTAATGGTTTATGTATGTATTTTGTTCGTTTTTCTGCTTTAGTCAGTCTCTGTATTATGTATTATGTAGAGTTAGATGTATGTTTGTTTTGTACATATGTATATATTTCTGTTTAATTTTAAATACGCAATAAAGTTTATTTTATAGAGAAATGTGCATTGGAGACAACTTGCTTCCAGTGCAGGGCCCAAGACAAAGGTGTCTTTGAAATGGTTCCCCCCTCCCCACTTACAATTGAAAGAGAGATTTTTCCTCAACAAATATTCATCTAATGCTTTTCTGTCATAGGATACGTACCATTTTTAAACAGTATAGCATATAGAGTGTATACTGACAACCAGTTGACAAGAAGAATTCTTTTTTGGCAGCGTACAAGATGTTGTTTCTTGGCACTGATTCTCTTGATGAAATCTGCAGATTCTTGCTTGTTCTGATATACTGTAGATTTTTATGAGAATATTTCTGGGGGAAAAAAACAGCAGGGAGAAAAATGCTCTCTGGACTAAGAATAGATCATTATGAAGCCTGTTTTGGAAGCCCAACACCTTTCACTATCGATTGTGCTCTTATGACCCACATGATCAGTATCCAAAGTCTAGAAATGGATGTTTTATCTTTATGGTTGATTTAAATCAATATGGTATTCTCCACATTGATTTAAATCAATCCTGTAAATACAGTATCTATTTCTAGACTTTGAATGTCTATGGAGATTCTCAGTCATCCAGGTCATGGTTGTCCCAAAGGTGCTTTTTTTCAAGAGGCAACTGGACTTTCTTGTTTTTCTTTGAAGACGTTTCGCTTCTCATCCAAGAAGCTTTTTCAGCTCTATAGTGTATAGCTAAATGTCTACGGAGATTCTCCATCATCCAGGTCATGGTTGTCCCAAAGGTGCTTTCTCAAGAGGCAACTGGACTTTCTTCTAGACTTTGACTTATAGACTTAGCATTGCCAAGTTACAATAATGGTAATCACGTCCAAAGGTTTCTTCTGTTATGGATTGAGAATCTTCAGCAGTGATTAGCATTTTGCTGAGGTGGTTGTGATGGTGGCAAACTCTTAGTCAAAAGGGATGACCATGCTAGCTGGGGAATTCTGGGAGTTGAAGTCCACAAGTTTTAAATTTGCCAAGTTTGGACACCCCTGCTTTAACATTTTCCTGTATTTACTCTTTGATGGAGCAGTGACAATCAACATTAATACAAGCAAAAGAAAGAAGCTTCTATCTCAGTGTGGTGCTTTTGATCCATATTTGAGTGTTCTGGGGGAACCTCAAGAGAAGGAGAGAACAAAAAAAAGGGGGGGAGAAGTATAGATAATGCTTTACCTCTGCATTTTAATAATGCTATTATGCTTTGTCAGGGTTCCAAGTAATACACCCATAGCACACAAAACTCCGAGGCAGGTAGATTCCTCAAAGAATAGTTTTATTGTATATATCATATTGGCACAGTTTGGTGAAAACTGACTCTGAAGGTTCCCGCGGTTTTCATCTAATTAAAAGTAAAAGTTTTTCCCCTTCCCCAAACAATCAGTCACATGATCCAATCAAAGTGCCGTCCGGTCCCCTGGTAACATCACTCTTCCTCTCTCTGACCAGGTGTTAGAATGTCCTTGGTTCCCAGGGGAAAGTATTTTATTTTGGCTACAAAACCCCAACTATCTCTATTCCCCCCTTCTTATTCCTCAGCTCCAGTGTGGCAACACTGAAGCCTCAAAATGGCTTCGGTCAGGTCAACTTCAGGGTTGACATGCTTTTTTCTCCCTGATCGAGAATAAAAAATAATATGTAGACCCAAGTAGCAACAAGAGCAACAAAATCTACACAGAGACTGATGGACATGTTCTGGATGAGTGGTGTCTATCACAAAGTCCAACTAATCTGTCGGGGGGGGGGGAGGAGGGAGGAACCAGTTCCCAATGAGCTGAACGCGACCTTCACCTTGCAAAAATGAGTCAATGATTCTGGAGGGCGGAAGCCTTTGAGAACTTCTGCCCTAGGCCCCATTGATGCTCTAATGGCTTGAACTCTGCTTGTGTCCTTCAATCAATCTTTCTACTCTTGGAATTGCCACAGAGAATTGCCGCATTACTCACACCCCTCTGCAGATGGAACAAAGAGGGCTCAACATCTATTGGCGTAGACGCTAAGTGCCATTCTTGTAGCAACCGACAGAATTGCTGTCAGCATAATGGAGGGAGGTAAAATAGAGACGACTCGTTAGCCAAAGGCTTTTCAGATCTCAGACTGGTGGATCTGAACAATGGCTTATGAACGATGAACTCAGAAAACCGATCGGTAACTTTTTCAATTCTGAACTTTGGGTAACTACCAGGGGTGGGTTCTAACTTACCTCGCCGCCAGTTCGCTTCCTCCTGCACTGCATTGCGCACCACATGGCCGTGCCGCTTCACGCGGGTGTGCGCGCATGCGCAGTGCCGAAAATTTGCAAAACATTCCCCCCCCAAAAGCCAAAAACAAGATGGCGGCACATGCGCAGTGCCGGGGACTCAGCTTCTGCGCATGCGCAGAAAAAAAAAATCAGCAAAAAATTCCAAAAACAAAAATAAATAAATAAATAAATTCCCCCCAAAAAAGATGGCGGCGTGCACGGACCGGCACTGACAGAACCGGCTCTGTGACATCACCAGTGGTTTGCTACTGGTTCTATAGAACTGGCGCGAACCGGGAGGAACCCACCTCTGGTAACTACCAAAGAAGAATCGGGGACGGAGAAATCAGAATTAAACCCAGAAGTATGGTAGGTCGGTAGGTCAGGTCAGGTTCTTTTGGATTCAGAAGATCTAATGATGACCCAAGTATGAGTACAGGCAGTCTTCGACTTACGGCAGTTCATTTAGTGACCATTCAAAGTTGCAACAGCCCTGGGGGAAAAAGTGACTTATGACCGTTTTTCACAGTGACGACATTTAGCAATAGCAATAGCACTTAGATTTATATACCGCTTCATAGTGCTTTACAGCCCTCTCTAAGCGGTTCATAGAGTCAGCATATTGCCCCCAACAATCTGGGTCCTCATTTTACCCACCTCGGAAGGATGGAAGGCTGAGTCAACCTTGAGCCGGTGAGATTTGAACCGCTGAACTGCTGAACAGTCAGCTGAAGTAGCCTGCAGTACTGCACTCTAACCACTGCGCCACCTCGGCTCTTAGGGGCAGTATCCCCCTGATCATGTGGTCAAAATTTGTATGCTTGGCCACTGGTTCATACTTATGACCGTTGCTGTGTCCCAAGGTCATGTGATCCCCTTTTGCGACCTACTCACAAGCAAAGTCAGTGGGGAAGCCAGGTTCACTTAACAACCGTGCCACTAACTTAACAACTGCAGTGATTCACTTAACAACTATGGCAAGAAAGGTTGTAAAATGGGGCAAAACTCACTTAACAAATTTCTCACTTAGCAACAGAAATTTTGGGCTCAATTGTTGTCTTAAGTCGAGGACTTCCTGTACTTTTTAATGTAAAATAAGAAAAAGAAAAAGAAATTAAAGAGAAAGCGAATAGCGCAAGACAAATAAATAAAAGAAAAATAGAACCCAAAGGAAAAAAAAAAGCTGTCGAGAAACAGCTTCTGATCTTCTTTCATTTTTCAACGTTGTGCAAGTTGCAAGTGTGTGATTGAACAGAGTTGACCCGAAAGAGAAAATGTGTGAATGAAAGTCCTTACCGGGTCATCTTGATGCACTTTCTGATGCCCGAAATTCTGCTGTTATTATGGCACAGGGCCATAAACCATGAAAAGAAGCATCAATAATTTTAAAAAAAGAAGCGTGTGAATGAATCACGTGAAAATGACCCTGAAACATACAGGAATTGTAAACGCAGACCGCAGACATTATCTGAAAGGTTCAGGTTGCAAAAGCTTTTGTATCTTTTACACAATCTTTGTTGTTGTTGTTGTTAAAATCCACAGTATAGAGAACGAGGCACTGGCCAAAGGCTGACATTCTATATAATACCAGCCTATTTACTTACCTATAAATAAATAAGTTTTATCTATGCCAATAAAACTTAAAACTTCTGCTTCCCGATATTTTTAGGGTGAATTGTAAGACGCAGTCAAAAAAAAAAATCCTTTTTACCTGGTTTTGGTCTATTTATTTACTTCTTTGAACTATATCTATGCTGTCAGTCATATAGCAGAACACATAAAAAGATCTTTTATACTTTTGCAAATTCAACACAGCACAGCAAAATAAGAAGCTTAAAATACGTAAATGCAGTTGCCCCCAAGTAGTGGAACAGTCTAATTATGAGATATGAAATGTCAAGGGGTATAATTGTTTTTAGCATTTTTTTCACCTGAATATATTGCCCATGCTTTATCTTAGGGGGAGCTTAATCCACTGAAGGAGCATTATATAAGTAGTCCTTGACTTACAACAGTTTGTTTAGCGACCGTTCGAAGTTACAATGGCACTGAAAAAACTAATGGAGGCTAAAACATATAAAGAACGGTTGCTGGAATTGGATCAGGGGCGAAATGCTCCCGGTTCACTCGTGCCTGTCGGTCACCGTAGAGCTGGTCGCCAAGGTAGCGCGAGGCTCCGCCCACCCGCCCGGACGCCGCCGTTTGGGTTCTTTTACCCTCTGCGCATGCGCAAAGCATTCTGTGCATGCACAGAGGGTGAAAAAGCACACGCTTCCAAACTGGTAGGGAAGATAAGCAGATTTCACCGCTGC